>MU668942.1:0-143478 GCA_026770625.1 Nicotiana glauca
GATAATTACTTATTGGATTTGTGTTAACTAACATATGGAATGAACTAACGCGTGTGGATATGGGTTATAACAATGACCATGATAGTAAGATGTATAAAGTGTGTTAAAAGTGAGTAGTATTTTAAGTAATTTGAGATAATTTTTAATTATGCAGGTAATTGGTAATTATCTACAAAAAATTCGGATAAGAATATCATATTGCTGTAACGACCCGACCAGTCATTTTAAGAATTAACTCCCTGATCCCCTATTAACTACATTTACCATATTTGTTTCTGCTATTATGAGTTGCCGGGAGGATTTATTTGAAGTTTCGGAGAGTTTTAGGATACTTAGTCCCTAAATGAGAGCTTAAGTTTTAGAATTTGGACCATAGTCAGAACAGTGTGAAGACAGCCTCAGAATGGAATTCTGTTGGTTCCGTTAGCTCCATTGGGTTATTTCGGGTTTAAGAGCATGTTCGGATTGTGTTTTGGAAGTACGTAGCTTATTTAGGCTTGAAATACCGAAAGTTGAACTTTTGAAGTTTCTGGTTCGATAGTGAGATTTTTGATTTAAGGGCCGGAATTAAATTTCGGAAGTTGAAGTATCTCCGTAGTGTTTAATGTGATGTGTGTGCAAAATTTTAGGTCATTAGGATGAGGTTTGATAGACCTTTTGATTGAAAGCATAATTTGTGAGTTTTTTTTTAAGTTTTTAGGCTTGAATCTGATGTTAAATTGGTGCTTGATGTTGTTTTGAGCTTTCCAAAAGTTGGAGCAAGTTTGAAAGATGTCTTAGGATTTTTTGGCATGTTTGGTTGAGGTCCCGGGGGCCTCGGGTGAGTTTCCGGTGCTTAACGAAAGTTGAATTGGACTAAGGAAGAATTTGAGTTTGCTGGACCTGTTATAACCGCACCTCCATGTGTGGGACCACATGTGCGGCGAGGTGATCGCATAAGTGAAATTTGGCCAAGGCTCCAGGTGCAACTGGGCGATTGCAAATGCGGAGCCGCAGATGCGGCCAAGCGACCGTAGATGCGGACCCAACCCGTTAAGTGAATTTCGCACCTGCGATGCTTTTTCCGCAGGTGCACTGCCTTGACTGCAGATGCGGTAATCGCCGCAGAAATATGAAATTTCGAGGGTTGAGTTCATAACTTGGAAAATCAATTTGGAGCTCAGGGTATGGCGATTCTGTGGGGATTTTGAAGAGAATATCATTGGGTAACAATTCCTTATCCCTTTCTAGTTGTATTCCATTAATCTATTGTTAGTTTTATCATTTGATTTCAGATTTAGGGGTGAGAAATAGGGGACAATTTTGGAAAATTTCTTAGGCCTAAGCTTCGAGTTTTGATTGGGGATGTGACATCGAATTTGGATAATTTTGGTATGTATGAACTCGTGAGAGTGTGACAATTCCGAATTTGTAAATTTTACCCGATTCCGAGACTGGGCTCGAGGGACATTTTGGTCATTTTTCCTAATTTCGCGTATTAGCTTGGAATTAATTAGTTGAATTAGTTTATTGAAGTGTTATTTACATTATTCAATTGAATTGAATAGATTTGGGCCATTTGGAGTCGAGTACTCGTGGCAAAAGCATGGTTTCAGGTTGATTTTGAGCCGGTTCGTGGTAAGTTGCTTGCCTAACCTTGTGTGGGGGAACTCCCCTTAGTATTTGGTATTGTTGATATTTGAAATGCCTTGTATGTGAGGTGACGAGTGCGTACTTGTGCTAATTGTTGAAAATTCGGTCTTCATCAAGTAACTAAAATTGTGTTCCTTTCGTGTTTATAATACTTGCAATTTAAGCATGCTGTTAGCTCAGGGAAGTATGTCTAGTTGACTTAATTTCTTACTTGCTCATCTGCCTTATTTGGATTATGTACAGCATGCTAGGTTAGAAATACCTGTTTTACCCTGGTGTGAAATTTGATTGAATTGAGTATTCTTCGTGTTGCTATTGTGTATTTACTTTGGGATTACGAGGCGGTATCCCGGGAGATCCCCCTGTATGTTTACTTTGGGACTACGGATTTGTATTCCGGGAGATCCCCCTACACTTTTACATTGGAACTACGGGACTGCACCCGGTAGATTCCCCAGTACTGAGTATTTACATTCGGGACTAAAGATCGGGATTCCGGTAGAGTCCCCCACGTACTATGAGTTGGACTACGGGATGGTATCTCGGGAGATCCACTGGATAATTATATTTGGGACTACAGGACGGTATCTTGGGAGATCCCCGGTTGTTATCACTGTGTGAGCTGTATTCCTTTCCGTGATTATTTTGTCTACGTTATAGCTGTTGTTGTTCTTTCTATCCTGTGTTACTTCTTACTGTTGCACTTACTTATACTGTCTTATTCTACAGTGTTATATCTTGTATTTCAGTTAACCTCAGTAGGTCCCTGACATTCCTCGTCACTACTCGACCGAGGTTAGGCTTGGCACTTACTGAGTACCGCTGTGGTGTACTCATGCCCTTTCTGCGCATGTTTTTCATGTGCAGATCCAGGTACTGTCATTCAGTATTATCACCTTTGAGGTGAGGTACTTTTATAGAGAGTTCGAGGTATATCTATTGCGTCCGCAGACCGAGGAGTCCCTTTCTATTCTCTGTACTAGTTTAGCCGTTCTGTAGTTTTCCTTGTTGATAGACATTTCTGGAGTTAGAGCTTTTTATGTATCTCTTAGCTTGTGATTCATGTGATTCCAGGTTTTGGGAATTGTTTAGTTTTTTTAGCGATCTTGTTTTGGTATATGCCGAAACCCTTCTATATTTGCTTGTCTTCAGTTTTTATTTGTTTTCTGCATTTTGTTCCTTTTCCCACAATTGTTAGGCTTACCTAGTCACAGAAATGAGGTGTCGTCACGACTGTTCTCGAATGGCGAACTTGGAATGTGACAAGTTGCTATCAGAGCTCTAGGTTTATAGGAGTCATGAATCACAAGCCGGTTTATTAGAGTCTTGTGGATCGGTACGGAGACGTCTGTAGTTATCTACGAGAGGCTATGTAAGTGTTAGGAAAATTTCACTTCATTTGATTTCCTTGTCGTACGATATTTTGATATCACAATTCTAAACTTCTGTCTTCTATTCTTTCACAGATGGTGAGGACACGTGCTACCCGAGGTGATCAAGCACCTACACCCCTTATTGGAGCCGTCAGAGGACAAGGCCGGGGTGGAAGCCGGGGACGCACGAGTGGTGCAGCCAGAGCACCCGCACGAGCAGCCACCGAGGTGCCACTAGCAGTTCCAGCCAGAGTCCAGACACCTGATACGTTTGCTATTACTACTCCGAGACTTCAAGAGACTTGCGGAATTTATGACTATGTACACCACTCTAGCTCAGGCAGAGTTGCTTCCCTTTGCTACAGCTATATCCTAGGCTGGGGGAGGAGCATAGACTCTCGCCGCCCGCACTCCTGAGTAGCGGGTGCATGTTGATCAGGTCTCGGAGATTATTCCTGTACAGCCGGTAGCCCTATCTCAGCCCGAGGAGAGGGCAGTAGTTTCATAGGAGGAGCAGAAGAGGCTTGAGATGTTCAAAAAGTATCATCCTCCTACATTCAATGGACTAGCCTCAGATGATGATCTTGGATTTCTAAAGGAGTGCTATCGTATCTCCGTACCATGGGTATATCAGGATCAAGCGGGCTTTCCTTCACTACCTTCCAGCTTCGAGGTGCCGCCTATTAGTGGTGGCATGCTTATGAGTTAGATAGTCCTAATGAGGCAGCTTCCCTGACTTGGGCAAAGTTTTCAGATATTTTCACGAGAGAGTACGTTCCCCAGAGTCTCAAGGACGCTTGGCGTGTAGAGTTTGAGCATTTGCGCCAGGGTACTATGATTGTCTCGGAGTATGCTGTCCGTTTCACCGACTTGACTTGACATGCACCAGCTTTGGTTTCTACCGTTCGCGAGAAGGTTCGCCAGTTTATTGAGGGGCTTATTTCCAAAATCAGGTCTACCATGGCTCGTGAGTTGGAGATGGATATTTATTATCAACAGGTGGTGAGCATTGCTGGGAAGATTTAGGGTATGCATGCTAGGGATATAGAGGAGAGGGAGGCCAAGAGGTCTCGAGAGTCGGGCCATTATTCTGGTGCCAGGTCATTATGGTTGATGTGCCAAAGAATTTCGGCACATTTAATACCAATTGCTTAGATTTTAGTTTGTTTAAAATGAAATAATCTTTTATACTTATGTAATTTTAGTGTTTTTGTAGTGTATTAGGTTTAAGGACCTAAGAGCATGAAAATGAAATCAAAAACCCACAAAAGGACAAGAAAATAACAAAATGCGATCGCAATATGGAAATGCAGACCGCAAATCCAACATGCGAACCGCATAATGCTCAAAGGAATCGCAAACCCCAACAGTTTGTTGGCCAAAGTCGCAAGAAATGCGGTCCAGTATGCGATTGCATAACAGGTTTGCGGGCCACATAATGGACTGCAAACTCGTTGTGAAAACTGCTGATAGTGGAAAATGCGATGAAAAGTGCGATCGCATATCTACAATGCAGATCGCAGAACTTGAATGCCATGAAGGGCTGGAAAATAGGGTTTGAAGATGCAATGGACATGAAGAGAATGTGGACAGCATGTCGGTTATGCGACATATATGTGGTCGCATAATTTACCTGGAAGGGTAGTTTTCTCTGATTTTGGTCTAGAGTTTTGACCCACTATAAATAGATTTATTGGTGTTTTGTGGGGGCATCTTGTCTTGTTTTTGAGCTACATTCCAAGTCTTTAATATTCCTCTCTTTTGGAAGCTTTTGAGTGAAGAATCTTGCACTTTGTAAGCTTTATGGCATTTAATATTCTCATCTTTTTGTATTTTAGCATGTGTAGCAAACATTAAATACTAAGGTTGTGGACCCTAAATGGGTATTTAACATTGAATATATATATAATTGTTAGTTGATATATATTTAATTCTCATGCTTCATTTATTGTTGGTGGTTGCAAACATTAACAAGTGCCATTAAATCCTTTCTTTAGTTGGAAAAGTGAGTTAGAATTTGGAAGAAGTAAATATCAAAGACTCAAGGCTTTAAACCTTGTTTAATAGAATCGCTTAGGAATAAGTGGGTTTTATTTGAAATTTATTGATTGTTATGAAATGCAACTCTTTTATATTTGGAAAAATCATAAAGAGGAAATACTACCCAACAATTGAAAAATATTGGGTAGTGTGAGCACGTGATTTTTGCCTCACAGGAATTACTCCCACAAAATCAAAACAAAAATGTTTGTTTTATTGTGTGCAATTTTTGTGAATTTGAAAAAGGAGGTGTGACATGTAGTCATTTAGAAATCATTTGCATATCTAAAGAACCTTCCATTAGAAATATATCATATTAACACCGATAACATTACATTTCATTGAAGGGGACACAACCTTGGTTCCCTTAATCAAATTAATTACATTCTAAACATTACAATTAGTTATTTCTTCAAATCACAATCATACCATACTCCTGTTACAATTAACTGAATAGAATTACGACTTAAGTCAAGTAACACACTACTCGAGTAACCTTTTCATGCCTATTCACTGTGGGAGTCGACCCCAACCTTGCTGGGTTATTATATTTGACACCGACCGCCTTACACAATTTAATTAAAGTGTAATTTGAGTCTATCAAATTTTGGCACCGTTGCCGGGGAATACGATTTTGAAATTACTAATTAGTGTGTTCTTTACTTTACGTCTTATTCTATTCCATCACACTCTACTTGTTTTTTATGGTGTTGTTAGGAAGACATGACCGAATATGAGGAAGATATGGAAGAAAATCCTTTTGCGGACATAGATGAGTACATTGAGGATACTAATGCTATCGTACCTCCGGTTGTTTGTGCTTCAACTTTCAAAGTGGAACATGGTCTAATCCTAATGCTCAAAATGGAGGGTTTTTTAGGAATTCCACTGATGATGATCCAACACAACACCTTAGGAACTTCTTGGGTGTATGTGCTATGCATAAGCAGAACAATGTATCAGATGATGCCCTAAGGTTGAGGGTGTTCAAGTACTCACTAGCTGGAGACGCAAGGAGGTGGCTTCAAAACTTGCCACCAAATTCCATTGTTTCTTGGGCTGAACTTGTCCGAGCTTTCTTAGTTAAATGGTTCCCACAAAGAAAGAAGTTTGAGCTTCGGGATAAAGTTTTCTTCTTCAAGCAACTACCGGGGGAACATCTACATGAGGCATGCGATCGATTCAAGTTATATTTGGCGAGGTCTCCCAGTCATGGTTTTCCTGACTATATCTTGTTGGAAAAATTCTACATGGGCTTGGATCCTATGAACCAATCTAAAGCCAAGAATGCAACTGATGGATCCTTTATGGACAAATCATTCGCAAGAGTCACGTAAATACTTGACAAAATGGCAAAACATAATCAAGCTTGGCACTCAGAGGACACCACAGGTGGAATTGCGTATGGTTCTCCTTCCTTTACTACCATGATCAAGAAAAATCAAGAGAGAGATCAAGTGATCGCAGGGCTTTCCACCAATGTCAATGTGCTGACAAAGATGTTCATTAAAAGCCAAATGAAAAAGGTAAATGAGATGGAGGATGTGCAACCCATATCAAATGAAGACTTTGAGGAGGAAAACTATGTCAACAACTCTCAAGGAGGCTATAAAAGGCAACAATACGAAGGTTAATGTCACGCCCCGACCTCGGGAGGCGCGACTGGCACTCAATCGAGTGAACCCAACTGAGCAAGCCCTGTCAAACACTTTCTACCCAACTTAATGCGATTAAAGGATCCGATTTCCATTTAATTAGACAATAAAAGGGGTGTACATTCAACATTGATAGTTTATTTTATAACACAACCTTAAACCGTAGTTAGGTTTCCAAGATTTCATATAGTTATAGTTTAGAAGAAATCAAGAGTTTATAATTACAACATAGTTCACAGACCCATCCAACGCCCATACATAAACCACACAAACATCTACGGAGCCTCTAAGGATGCAAAAGACAATGATAACAACGCCGGCAACAAGGCCCCGGCTATACCTCAAAAGTGGATATTTGTAACAAAAGGTGTACAACATAACCACTTGAAGGAGAAAGGGGGCTTACCAAGACTTTGAGAGCAGGATGCTCTGTTACACGCGATCGACACTATCCGCTATGGAGCCACCTACATTCATTTAAAAATATAGCGCCCCCGGCAAAACGGGCGTTAGTACCATGGAATAGTACTAATATGTATAACTAAACACCATCCTACTAGAAAGAACAACCATACAATAGTAAAGAGGAAATCATATAGACAACAAAATTTTGAATAAGCACCACATCAACAATATAAGAGGTTCACTTGGTTTTCACAAGGTTTATGAGATTTTAGATTAATTCATCCCATATTATTGCATCATTATCCACATTACCACCGCTTCTTTGAGCGGAGTCCGATCACGCCCCGGTCGGCTATGCCGTCTCCCCAAGACGTTACCATCATTTCATTTTTACTTTTCAGGTTCAATAATCAATACATTACCACCATGTGCGTATAACATGGCATTCGATTACGGCCCGATCCGCTAAGCCGTCTCCCTAAGACGTTACCAATTTTCCGTTAATCATCTCACTTCAACTTTTGGGTACACATGTGTTAGTTCATCGGCACTTGGGGCCACAATTACCATATTCCATAACTCACGTTTCACATTGTTCCTATTTTCCACATTTACTTTGCCACTTAGACCATAGGCATATACAAAAGAAATTTAAGTCACAAGCATAGAGAGGAATTCATCTAGTTTGGCATATTAGTCCCAACGTAACCTTGGCATGACATTTAGGCATTTAGCACATAGATCATGTTATCCACACATCCTCCATTTACAAAGAAAAACACATTAAACACATGAAAGAGAACCTTCCACATATGTTTTCACATCATCAATTCATTTAGTATAACAAGGACTGCATCAATCAGGTTTTGAACTTAGAACATTTACACGGGTACCTTGGAAGGTCAATTTCTAAGAGGAGGGTGTTTTAGCCATACATACCTCAATAAAGATTTCCCTAATTCTTATAAAATTCTGGGACTCTTAGCACTTCAATCTATTGCATAAGAATTACAAATTGAACAAAGAACTAGAGACAAGATTAAGAATCTAGCTTGTTTGAGCATATTATCAAACACTAAGGGTGCATTGTGATCTTAGGTCCTTTTTGAGATAGATTTCTATTATTTCATACCCCAATTTCTTTCTTTTTAGTTCACAACCTCCCAATACTCTATGATCTTATATGCATGCAAGAAATCCATTCTTATACCCATGAACCCCCAAGCTAAGTACTCTTTCTAGTGTGAATTTTGAAACAAGAGATTAGGGGTCAAGTTTCTTACCTCTTGGGGGTGAAGGCCTAACAATGTTTTTGCTTGAGAGTCTTCCAAGATTTGGAAAGGATTGAGAGTTAGTCTCTCCCTATAAAGCTCTCTCCCTCACTCTATATGCAGTGAAATATCAGAAAAATGGCCTAATGGGGTGCTTTTAATGGGATGGGATTGGGTTTTAAAAGTTAGAAAATAGGAGCCCGACACAATCTACGATCGCATATGCGACCGCATACCTGACATGGGGCCCGCAAAATGGACCACAAAAATGGTCCAAAACCAGAACACACTGTCTGGGTATGCAACAAAAATGCGGTCCGCATACCTGTTCTACGGTCGCATAATGCACCACAGAACCATAGAACTGCCCCTCACGAAATTCCAAGGGGATTATGCGATGACTATGCAGCCCACATATCGATTATGCGATCGCATAAGTGGCCGCATAGTTAACCTCAAAATTGACCAACACAGTGCTTCACTCTACAACGACTATGTGATTTGCATAGCAGTTATGCGACCGCATACTTGATGATAGGTGATAATAGGTAAATTACACTATAATTAGGCCCTAAAGAACCACATTTTTGTAAAGGTTTATGGTAAAAAGTGATAACAAAATGCTCTGATTAGTGCTTTTCATGCTTTGCTAGCTATATCCAATAAAAGAAGTCTGTGGCGTACTTTTGGGATCAATTACGCAGAAAAGGAGGCAAATCATACAATATCCACAAAGTGCACCAAGCGAAGGGACAAAACCATAACAAAAGCTGGTCTACCGCTATTCAGGCATAACCACGGTAGGACCGCGACAGAACACTGCTACATATTTTGAAGGCCACTCTGGCCGCGGTCCTGGCATAACCGTTGTAGGACTGCGGCAGGACGCATAAATTTCTGGGACCAAAATGCAAAACACAAGATTTTAAGCCCTAAGTCCTATATTAAATGAAGGAAGCCGGCCAAGAAAGAGGAGACACCACTTTGGAGTAAAAACTCACACGAGATCGTGAGGAAGCAGAGAATTCTCAGTTTTCTTCATCTTTTCCTAGTATTTTCAATTGATTCAACTATCATGCAATTGTTTGATTACATAATGAGTGGCTAAACACCCATTATTCTGGGGTTGTGATTTAGCCATGAATATTGTCGTTTGATATTAACTTAACCTTGATTATAATTCACCAATATATGGTTGTTTCTTCAATTATGCGTTTAATTGCTTAATTGTCTGGCGAACAGTTAGATTCTATTTACTATCTATGCTATGCTTGGGAAAGCCATGTTTAGATTAGAGAAGAATTGAAGAGAGCATGATCTTAACCCTTAGGGGAAGCGGATCTGTGGTTAGGATAGGAATATACTTAGTCACCGTGCTTAATTAAATATCATAATCTTAATGCGTTCTTAATAGATTGATTTCATAGGAATATAGGCGTTAATCTATTGAGAATAGGTGAGTAGTACTTCGGGAGAAGGCTATGAAAGCATTTATCGATTAATTAGAAACCATGGGTGAATTATATAAAAAGGAGAGTTAATTAGAACACAATACAAATGGTGAATCGATCACAACCCCAGATACTTGCCTCTACTGAATACACAATAATCAATTCGTTACTTGATAATTTAGTTATTATCTAGAATTGTAGTATAATTTAATCATCATATTGGACTTTGATTTTAGCTGGATTGAACAACAATTTTAGTGACTTAGTAAGTAGTTTATACAAGTCTCTGTGGGTTCGACACTCAACTTATCATTGTATTACTTGTCGACCACGTATACTTGCGTGTGCGTTTGGGAACAACAATACTGGACCGTAGAATCGCACTTTTCTAAAAAACATTATTCTTGACATTTTAATGCACAGGTCAGTTCAAAGGGTCTGAACCGCGGCGAGCTCTCGGGTTTTGAGTAAAAATTTTCACGGGGCCTTATAGTCAAGGACAATAAAACAAATAGAGGCCTAACCCGCAAGGGCAAGGCAACCAATAGTGGCGAAATGACCAAGGTGGCTCAAATCAAGGAAATTGGAATAACAACAACAACTTCTCAAATCAGAGTTAAACCCTTATGTTCCTCCAAAGGGTCAATATTCAAATCAAGGTTCCTCAAGTGATTCCAAGTTGGAAAGCATGCTTGAACGGGTATTACAAAATCAAGAGAAGTCCGACACTTCTATGAGGAATATGACCGAGCTTATTGGTTCTCATACCACATCCATTCAAAAATTGGAGATGCAAATGAGAGATCTCTCTAGAGAAAAAAATCAGAAGCAAAAAGGGACACTTCCAAGTGACACAATTGCGAACCCAAAGGGTAGTGGGAGTGGTCCAACTTCCACATCATGGCAATTACTACTCGGAGTGGGAAGGTATTACAAGAAGAGACTTAACAAGCGGTTGAAGTAGAATAGTCTGAGCAAGTGGTTGAGGTTGAAGAGCCAAGGGTTGTTAAAGTTGAAAAGGTTCCGGAAGAGTTGAAAGTTCAAGAAGTGAATTGGGAAGAGGCAACGGAAAAGGTAAAAGAGACACCAAAAGCTCTACCACCTATTCATAGACTTCATCCTCCATTTCCTCAATGACTTGCGAGGAAGGTTGATGATAGCAAACTCAAAAAATTCTATGACATTCTAAAGCAGTTATCGGTGAATATTTCATTTGTGGAAGTATTTCATGAGATGCTGGGTTTTGCTAAATACTTGAAAGACTTGATTACCAAAAAGAAAACCACCAAGAATGAAGTGGTAAATATGACTCACTGGGTTAGTTCCATCATTGCAACATCCACCATTTAAAAGAAAGAAGACCGGGGAGCTTTCACTATTCCATGTACTATCGGGGCACATGATTTTGCAAGAGCCCTTTGTGATAATGGGGCTAGCATCAACTTAATGCCTCTTGCCATTTACAAGAAATCGTGGTTAGGTATGCCAAGGCCCACGAGTATGAGATTGAAAATGGCCGATCGTTCCATTAAGAGACCGGTGGGAATTGTTGATAATGTGCTTGTTAGAGTGGGAAAGTTTAGTTGCCCACCGTTTTTGTGATCCTTGATTGTGCGGTTGACAAAGAGATCCCTATAATTTTGTGGGAGACCATTTCTTACCACAAGAAGAGCACTAATGGATTCGAAATGGAATGAGATCAAATTTCTTGTGAATGATGAAGAGGTTACATTCCAAGAAAGCAAGGGTATGAAACTACTACATGAATATGAAAGAATCTCAGTGATTGATGTTGTTGATGAAGTGGAAGATGTGGTTGAAATGAATATGGAAGAACAATGCCTCGGTGCGGTGTTGGTGGCTATTTTGGTGAACTTTGATTGTGAAGATATGGAAGGATATATGGAATCAGTTAATGCATTGGAGAGGCTTGGGTCCTACACTTATGCTCGGGCAAAGCTCTCTATCAACTTGGAGACTAGAGTCACCCCACAGGAAAGCCTTCTATTATTGAGCCACCCCAACTAGAGCTCAAACCACTTCCACCACACTTGAGGTATAAATGTCTTGGCTCAAATGATACTTTACCAGTAATCGTTTATTCTTTGTTGAATAATGTGCATGTAGAACAATTGTTGGATGTCATGAAGGCGCATACGCAAGCTATTGGATGGACAATTGCGGTCATCCGAGGGATTCCCACTGGAATTTACGAACACAAGATCCAATTGGAGAATGAAACTAAACCAAGTGTGGAGTGGTAAAGAAAGAAATCATCAAATGGTTAGATACCGGGGTAGTCTACCCCATTGCCGATAGTTCTAGGGTGAGTCCGGTGCAATGCGTGCCGAAAAAGGGAGGCATGACTGTAATTGAAAATGATAAAAATGATCTCATCCCATCAAAAATGGTGACCGGATGGAGGGTGTGTATAGACTATCGGAATCTCAACAGTGCCACATGCAAAGACCATTTCCCTATGCCTTTTATTGATCAAATGCTTGATCGGCTAGCGGGAAGGTCATTCTATTGCTTTCTTGATGGATATTTCGATTACAACCAAATCAACATAGCATTGCAGGACCAAGACAAGACAACATTCACTCGCCCTTATGGAACTTTTGCCTTTAGCCGGATGCCGTTTGGTTTGTGCAATGCTCTGGCTACTTTTCAAAGATGCATGATGTCTATCTTCTCCGACATGGTGGAGGATTTTCCAGAGGTTTTCATGGACGATTTTTCGGTGGTAGGTGACTTTTTTGAGAATTGTCTTTACAATCTTAGACAAGTGCTCAAGAGATGTGAGGAGACCAACCTTGTGCTTAACCGGGAGAAATGCCATTTCATGGTGGATGAAGGCATTTTATTGGGGCATAAAATTTTGAAACATGGATAGAGGTTGACCGGTCAAAGATCGATATCATTTCCAAGCTTCCTCCACCTACCTCAGTTAAAGGTGTTCGAAGTTTCTTGGGGCATGCCGGATTTAGGCATTTCATCAAGGAGTTTTCCAAGATTGCGAGTCCTATGTGAAAACTCCTTGAGAAAGATGCAAAATTTGTGTTTGACGAGAAATGCCTAAAAGCGTTTGAGGAATTGAAGCAAAAGCTCACCATGACACCTATTATTGTCACACCTGATTGGTCTCTTCCATTCAAACTCATGTGTGATGCTAGTGGTGTAGTTATTGGAGCAGTGCTTGGCCAACTTCAAAACAAGGTTATTCACCCAGTCTATTATGCAAGCAATACACTCAATGGAGCGCAAATGAATTACACGGTGACTGTGCAAGAGCTTCTTGCATTTGTCTATGCCTTTGAAAAATTTCGGGCTTATTTGTTGGGATCCAAGGTGATAATGTACACAGACCATGATGCTCTTTGCTATCTCATGGAAAAGAAGGATGCAAAGCCTAGGTTGATCCAGTGGGTCTTGTTGTTGCAAGAATTTGACTTCGAGGTCAAGGATCGCAAGGGAACGGAAAATTAAGTAGCGGATCCTTTATCAAGGCTTGAAGAGGCAGGTAGACCAAAGGAAGATCTTGATATCAACGGTGCTTTCCCGGACGAACACATATTGGCATTATCTAGCACTTTTGTTCCTTGGTATGCCGATATTGCTAACTATTTGGTTAGTGAATTTATTCCAGATGGATTGGAATCGTATCAAAAGAAGAAGTTTTTGAGAGATTGTCGGCAATACAATTGGGAAGAACCATTCTTGTTCCGTGTTTGTGCTGATAACATTAGTCGAAGCGTGTTCCAGAAGAGGAGATTATACCAATTCTAAAGGCATGCCATGACTCACCGGTTGGGTATCACCACGGGGGAAATCGAACGACGGCTAAGGTGCTTGAATGTGGTTATTATTGGCCGTCAATTTATCATGATTCCAATCAAATGTTCAAGGCTTGTGACCAATTTCAAAGGAAAGGATCAATCTCCAAAAGGCATGAAATGCCAATACACTTTGTGATGGAGATAGAGATCTTCGATGTGTGGGGAATTGATTTTATGGGTCCCTATGTAATCTCATGTGGTATGAAAAACATCTTGGTAGCTGTGGACTATGTGTCCAAATGGGTTAAAGCAATTTCCTTACCAATCAATGAGGCAAGGAATGTGACCACGTTCTTAAAGAAAAAACATATTCATGCAGTTTGGCACTTCTAAAGCCATTTTTAGTGATAGAGGGTCTCATTTCTGTAACAAGGCTTTCACGGGGCTACTAGAGAAATATGGCATCAAGCATAAGGTAGACACACCTTATCATCCTCAATCAAGTGGCCAAATTGATATTTCCAACCGGGAGATCAAGAATATTGAAGACGGTCAATACAAACAGGACAGATTGGTTAATCTACCCGTAGAACTAGAACACAAAGCCATGTGGGCATTAAAAAAGTTAAACTTGGACTGGGCTGAAGCTGCAAATTTGAGGTTAACAGAACTCAATGAAATGGAGGAATTTCGTTTCCATGCATATGAAAGTGCAGCTGTGTACAACGAAAGGATGAAGTTCGTCCACGACAAAAAGATCTTGAAAAGGGAGTTCAAGTCAGGTGACTTGGTTTTGCTCTTCAACTCAAGGCTCAAATTTTTTCCGAGCAAGGTCAAATCAAAATGGTCCAGTCCGTTCAAGGTGGTCAATGCCTCTCCTTCTGGAGTTGTGGAACTAGAATCGGAGGATGGACTCCGAACATTCAAAGTAAATGGCCAGAGAGTCAAGCACTACTTGGGCACAGATGGAGAAAAACACTTGGTGGAGCAGTTGGCTATGAAAGATGGTCCGTGCCCGACCAATGAGTAAATCCAAAGAAACGCCAACTTCTTCATGCCGCGACGTTAAATCAAGCGCTTCATGGGAGGCAACCCATGTGTGGTAACACCCTTTTTGTCCTTTAAATTTTAATTTTTTCTTAGATATATTTAATTGAGAAATTTAAAGTGTTTGTTAGAGTGTAGGGAATTCAAAAGATCATAACACCGGGTAAAAATTGCGTGTGAAAAGGAAGAAAAGTCACAATGGGAAGTTTGCTGCACATATGTGGTCGTATTTTAGCTATGCGGATCGCATTGTGGTTGCAGACCCAGACAATGTGTTTGGAAAATTTGGTGGTAAGAATATGGCGAAGAGGTGCACTTTGCAGACCGCATTCCAATTATGTGATCGCATAGTGCACCTCACGTTGGCCCTCAAGCAACACAAGTTGAATCCACCGCATAACACTTATTCGGTCGCATAATATGTTATACGGTGACTTATCCATCGCAAACCTCCCAGGTAGGAACCCTCGCATATCTTTAGCATTCAAACACTTTCAAAATAAAAGAAAAGAAATTACTTTTTTTATCAGAAAAATAACAACGAAACAAAACGAAAAAAAGAAGGGAAAAATGGCTAGTTGAATCCAAGAAAGTAAGAAAACACCTGAGAATTAATCTCCCAAGTGTACTCGTTCATCTATCACTGGTATGTTCTTCCTTTCCCGCTTGGTTCCATGTAAATTTTTAGTTTAAATTGTATTGTGGTTTCATATTTTTGATACCTTTAGTTTTGATCATTTGTTCTCTTTGTAATTGGGTATCTGTTCATAATGTGAAGGGGTTCTTGGATAGGTAGTTTTTTGGGGTGCTAGGTAGTGAAAGTAGGTCCGCCTTTGTTGAGGGTTAAGTCAATTTACGGTCCGCATAATCAATTTGCGGTCCGCATTGTTGCCAAAAAAATGAACCCTAGGTGGCTTAAGAAGATGAAAAGTGCGGCAAATTTGTGATCGCATAATTGATATGCGGACCGTATAGTCACCGCATACTGAGACAGTTTCCTTGGTTTTGTAACATGTTGTTTGCGGCCAATTTGCGATCGCAGATCCAAATTTGCTGTGGACTTTGCGATCGAATTGTGTGATTATGTTTTCCAAGCAATTAAGTATGTGATGGTTATGCGAACCGCATAGTGGATATGCGATCGCATAATCCATCACATACCTAGATCATTTCAGCAGGCAGAGAGTTTCGCCAGGTTTGTGGTTCGCTAGTGGTTACGCGACCGCATAACCTATTGCATACTTGCAATTTTTGGTACTTTTTCTATTATTGTCTTCTGTGTTGCTCACATTTCATCTCCTTGCAGATATGGCTCCTAGGAAACGTGCATCTTCTTCTAAGAAAAGGGCATCCACCAGTCGTCCAGAATAATAAGTAAAATGTTCACGACCGGACCTTACTGCTGCACGTCTCTCCTACTCTGATGAGGAGGAGACCCTGCCTTTAGTTGATCTACAAGCTGAAGCAGGAAGGAAAAGAGGAGATGACTTCCAACTTCGGTTTGGGGTCGAAGGTTCTAGGGAGCTATATAGAGAAGGGCTAACAAAACGCAAAATCCTTGATGAAAAACAATTGAGTCTGAATGGGCTGAAAGACCAATAGCCTCACATTCTGGAGAACATAAAGGCTAGAAATTTGGAGTGCTTCACTGAGCTGCCTAAAAATTACAATGAAATGCTAGTGCGTGAATTCTATGCATCTTACGGAGCCTCCAGAACACCTCACTACAAGCGGAACAAAATATCCTGTGACACTATCTTGGTTAAGGGGAAGCAGGTGTTTTGTAGCACTGAAGCTATCAATGAGTTCTACTTCCCAGACTGGAGTCCGAGCACATCCGAGTACAATGCCAAATGGGCCAACAGGGATAATGAGTGTGCTTGAATCGCCTCAGTAATATCTAAAGGGACACCCGCTTGGATTAACCCCCTGCATAGAATATACAAGGAGGATCTCACACGAGAGGGTAGATTCTGGTTCAGCTTCATCACCTTTCGCTTGATACCGTACCGCAATGAAAAAGATATCAGCATTAAGATAGCTCTCCTCATTGCCTGCATTATGACTGGGATCAAGATTGATGTGGGTGACATTATCTCCCGAGAGATAGGGGTCCGAGCCAACTAGATAGCCATGTCACTGCCATTCCCACACTTGATCACAGCCCTCTATAGAGTTGTGGAGGTTCTTTCCATGCCACATACTGGCAAGATGGGGAAAGCGGGGAAGGATATTGATATCACGCGCATTAATGATGCGGTGCCACCGGCGGTTGTTGTTCCCCTAGAGGTTCAATCCTAGAGTGTTGAGCCCTCAGACTCCCAGACTACTATTTCTCCCTAGGCTACTGTTGCATCTACTTCCACTCTACAACCACCTCTCAGGCCACCATTGCACAACCTTTTGCTGCACTACCAGCCATTTCGAGGCTTGTTCTCTTAGCTCAGCATGCAAATGCTAAGGTAGACCAGCTTCTGAAGAACCTACCCACCCTCATCAGACAAGCATTGACTCCTATCCAGTCCTCAGTGATGTCTCTCCAACAAAAACAAACATCCTATGGGGATAGCCTGAAGCAGCTCAAGGTACGACTTGAAAAGATTGAGCGGGGTGAGATTGGTGACTTGCCAAAGCTCCGTGATGATGTGGTTACGATGAAGACTAAACTCCACAAAATGCAGAGCTTGGAGTTTGATCTATCCTCCTTCATGCCTAAGGAAGGAGAGCAAGGTACTGACACGGTAGTGGTTAGATTAGATCTTGACTTCTCCACATTAATGACAACTCATGCACCTCAGACTGTCGGGGTTTCCCAGACTCCAGCTGACCTTGCACATATTGATATCCCCTCCGAGTATGATTCCGGACACTCTGCAGAGTTCGAAGAAGGAGAAATATATGAGGGAGAGACTAAAGAGTAGGAGGAGTCCGAGGAGGATGCGGGTCCTCAGGAGAAAGGCAAGCTGATTGCTGTCCCTGCAGTTATAGATGAAGAACAAGTAGCAATTCAGAAAGTGATAGCACAATCGGTAGCAGATATGGTCTTCCCAGCAAATCTATTGACCATTCAGCCATCAGCGACCGAGGCTAGCAGCTCACAGGCCCCAACTTTAGTATCAGGCCAGTTGGAGATTCCATCTCCATCAGTGGAGGTCACTTCTCAGGCCGAGATCTCCTCGGTCCTAGCTTCAACATCAGAGGGTGACCCTACCATCACTTAGTCGGCTTCTGACTCCCATAGTGCTTAGTGCACCTCAAGGATCCCCTAAACTCTGTTTTACATTTTTATGCCTTGAGGACAATGCATGATTTTCAGTTGGGGGTGGGATAGACTTGTATAAATTTTTGTGAATTCAACTATTGTACATGTTTTTGTGTTATATAAGCAAACTTTTGTTTATACTTGTGTTGTGATTCTGTATATATATATATATATATATATATATATATATATATATATATATATATATATATATATATGTTCTGTGGTTTTAGTACATAGGTTATCTTTGTAGTTTGAAATAAAGAGTAGATAGTTGTATGTTCATCTTTAGTAATTAGCAATGAATTCCCCTTGGCTTTTCTTTGCCGGTTCCTTTTCCAAGGGTGTAATAGTATAACCAGGGCAGTAGAATGAAACATTTTTACCAGTTTAGTGTAATTGTCTAGTTTCAAGCATGTGTTCCAGTAAATAGCCTATACCCTTCCATTAATATAAAAAATAAAAATTATATCAACTGTGTGAACCTGAGGCTTGCTCTTTGACTCTATGCTTACCTAGAGTTATACATGTAAATATGATGGAAGCTTTGAGTTTCCAAGTGTTGACTCGAGGGCTAAAACTATGTTGAGCCAAACAGTTCATGTGCCGTGTGTGCGAGTCTTTGTATAAATAATTTTGGTATTTACTTCTACCATCTAGAACTTGCCTGGTTGGTCATTCGATGTTAATGATAGTTACATTTGGTTGGAGAAATGACCTTAGGCATTCTTTGTGATTTTGGAAAACCAGTTAGCCTTTCAAGCTACCCATTGTATAGATATTATCACTTGTTACCCCATTTGAGCCTTTAATCTTTTCTTTGGCCACCTCGCTACAAACCTTTCCCCTTTTGTAAAATAATTCCCTCTTTTGAACTTGTCCCTCCTTGAACATTGAGAATGAGGCTAAAATCCTAATTTGGGGTGTGGTGTCAAGCGAAAATTAGCAATGTTGTATTGTGAGTGTGGGAAAGTATACCTCGAGATAGAAAACTATTCAATATCCAAAAGCAAAGTATAAAAAAAAAGAGAAAAAAGAGAAAAAACAATAGATGTATGTATGTATGTATGTATGTATGTATGTATGTATGTATGTATGTATGTATATATATATATATAAATATGGAGTCTTGAATAAAATTAGAGAGGCATGGAAGGCATTTCAATGTGGGAAATTAGGAGCCAAGGAGGATTATTTGGTTTGAAAAGAAGCAAAGAGCAATAAGAAAGAAAAATGTGAGTAGTGTTGAAGGAGGGTGTGTTTACTTGTACCCAAATGCTTATCCGACCCTTCCCTAAACCTACATTACAAGCTCAAAAAGACCTTATGGGATCTCCAACCGAAAGCTCTTACAATAAAGCGAAGAATTAAAATAAGGGCAAGCCTATGGTATGGTATGTTGTAACACTTGAAACTCTTTTTGAGAGTGAGTGTATTCGTGAATTCGTCCCTTTTGTTGTAATTGTAAATATTATGAGTTTGAGACTTTCTTTCTAGTGGGGGCACATGAATTGTGTGGTTGGACAGAAGTTGAGTTTTTAAGTCAAATGCAAGTGAACTCAGCTGAGGGTAACATTTTGTCAAATTGGCCGAGGCTCAAAGTTGCACAAGTTGATTAGTTTCTTTGTAAATAATGATGGTTCAGGAAGGGTAAATAAACGATAGTGCATGCTTGTTGTACTGACAATTAACACTGTCCATGGTCACTATTGTTTCATATCGTTTAGATGGAGTTTAGAATAGGATATATTTATTTTAGTTGCTTGAGGACAAGCAAGAGTTTAAGTTGGGGGTGTTGATGTGCCGGAAAATTTTGGCACATTTAATACAAATTGTTTAGATTTTAGCTTGTTTTAAATGCAATAATCTTTTATAGTGTTTTTGCAGTGTATGAGCTTTAAGGAACTAAGAGCATGGAAATGAAATCAAAAAGCCACAAAAGGATAACAAAAGAGAAAAATGTGATCACGAATGTGGAAATGCGGACCGCAAATCTAACATGCGGACCGCATAATGCTCAAAGGTATCGCAAACCCTAACAGTTTGTTGGCCAAAGTACAGTGCAAGAAATGCGGTTCAGTATGCGATCAATGCGGGCCGCATAATGGACCGCAAACTCGTTAAGAAAACTGCTGATGGTGGAAAATGCGATGAGAAATGCGATCGCATATCAACAATGCGAAACGCAGATCTTGAATGTGATGAAGGCCTGGAAACTAGGGTTTGAAGATTCGATGGACATGAAGAGAATGCGGACTGCATGTCTGTTATGCGATAGATATGCGGTCACATAATTGACCTGGAAGGGTATTTTTGTCCGATTTTGGTCTAGAGTTTTGACCCACTATAACTAGATTTATTGGGGTTTTGTGGGGGCATCATGTCTTGTTTTTGAGATATATTCGAAGTCTTTAATATTCCTCTCTTTTGGAAGCTTTTGAGTGAAGAATCTTGCACTTTGTAAGCTTTATGGCATTTAATATTCTCATCTTTTTGTATTTTATCATGTGTATCTAACTTTAAATACTAAGGTTGTGGACCCTAAATGGGTGTTATGTTAATGGGTGTTTAACATTGAATATATGCATAATGGTTGGTTGATATATATTTAATTCTCATGCTTCATTTATTATTTTTGGTTGCAAACATTAACAAGTGCCATTAAATTCTTTCTTTACTTAGAAAAGTGAATTAGAATTTGGAATAAGTAAATATCAAAGACTCAACGCTTTAAACCTTGTTTAATAGAATCGCTTAGGAATAATTGGGTTTTATTTGGCATCTGTTGATTGTTATTAATTGCAACTCTTTTATATTTATAAAAATCATAAAGAGAAAATACTACCCAACTATTGGAAAATATTGGGTAGTCATTTAAAAATCATTTGCATATCTAAAGAACCTTCCATTAGACATATATTATATTAACACCGATAATATTACATTTCATTGAAGGGGACACAACCTTGGTTTCCTTAATTAAATTAATTACATTCTCAACATTACAATTAGTTATTTCTTCAAATCACAATCATACCATACTCTTGTTACATTTAACCGAATAGAATTACGACTCAAGTCAAGTAACACACTACTCGAGTAACCTTTTCATGCCTATTCCTTGTGGGATTCGACCCCAACCTTGTTCGGTTATTTTATTTGACACCGACCGCCTTACACTATTTAATTAAAGTGTAATTTGAGTGTATCGATTGTAGGGGTTATATTAGTCTCCCTGTTCATTCAGCTCTTCCAGCAGCCAGTGGTATTCCAGCTGCTCCCAGACCTCAGGAGCCTTGATATGCGCCACCAGTATCCAGTACACCTCCTGCACGGGGTGTTTCCAGTGGTCAGTACAGTAGACCTGGCCCGATCCAGTCACAGCTACCACGTCCTCCCAGAGCTTGTTTTGAGCATGGTGACACATGCCATATGGTGAGGTATTGCCTCAGACTTAGGAGGGGTGCACCTCCATAAACTTCTTAGCCACAACGTGCCCTGCAGAGTTCTCATGCTATGATCATAGCACCACTTTCTACCCCACCTGCTCACCCGGCTAGAGGTGGAGGTTGGGAAGGTAGAGGTCACCCTCGAGGGGGAGGCCAAGCCAGATACTATGCCCTTCCTACTCACACCGAGGCTATCACCTCCAATTCTGTCATCACAGGTACTATCCTAGTCTGTCATAGAGATGCATCGATTCTATTTGATCCACGCTCCACTTATTCTTACGTTTCCTCTTATTTTGCCCCATATTTGGGCGTATCCCAGATTGTTTGAGTTCTCCTATTTATGTTTCTACTTCGGTTGGATATTCTCTTGTTGTGTACCACATTTATCGGTCGTGTTTGATTTCCCTTAGTAGTTTTGAAACCAGAGCCGATTTGTTATTACTCAACATGGTAGACTTTGATGTTATTCTACGCATGGACTTGTTATAGCCCCATTATGCTATTCTTGATTGTCACGCAAAAACTATGATGCTGGCTATGCTAGGTGTACTGCGAGTAAAGTAGATGGGTACCTTAGATCATACTTCCAGTAGAGTTATTTCATTCCTTAAGGCTCAATGTATGGTTGAGAAGGGGTGTGACGAGTATCTAGCTTATATGAGAGATTTCACTATTGATACCCCCACAGTTGATTCAGTCCCAGTAGTACGAGATTTCTCTGATGTGTTTCCTATTGACGTTCCTGGCATGCCGCCCGATAGAGACATTGATTTTGGCATTAATCTCTTGCTGGGCACTCAGCCCATTTCTATTCTTCCGTACCGTATGGCTCCTCCTGAGTTGAAGGAGTGGTTATAGGAATTACTTGATAAGGGTTTCATTCGGCCCAGTGTATCACCTTGGGGTGCTCCTATCTTGTTTGTGAAGAAAAATGATGGTTCTATGCATATGTGTATTGGTTATCGCCAGTCGAACAAGGTTACGGTGAGGCACCATTATTCTTTGCCCCGTATTGATGACCTGTTTGATCAGTTATAGGGTGCTTGTGTGTTTTCTAAGATTGACTTGCATTCAGGCTATTATAAGTTGAAGATTCGGGAGCTAGATATCCCGAAGACTACCTTCAGGACTCGATATGGTCATTAAGAGTTCCTTCTTATGTCATTTGGGCTGACCAATTCCCTAGCAGCCTTTATGTATTTCATGCACAATGTATTCCGGCCGTATCTTGATTCATTCATCATTGTCTTTATTGTTGACATTTTGGTATATTCCTGGAGTCGGGATGACCATGAGCAGCACCTGAGGACAATGCTCCAGATTTTAAGAGAGAAGAAATTATATGCTAAGTTCTCAAAATGTGAGTTTTGGTTGGATTCCGTGGCATTCTTGGTTCACATGGTTTCGAGTGAGGGTATTCAGGTGGATCCGAAGAAAGTGGAACCGGTAAAGAGTTGGCCCAGACCATCCTCAGCTATAGAGATCTACAGTTTTCTTAGCTTGGCAGGTTATTACCATTGATTTCTTCAAGGGTTTTCATCTATTGCATCACCAATGAGCAAGCTAACCCAGAAGGGTTCTCCGTTCCAGTGGACGGAAGAGTGTGAGGAGAGCTTTTAGAAGCTCAAGACAGCTTTGACTACGACCCTAGTTTTGGTATTGCCTACCGATTTAGGGTCTTATACTGTCAATTGTGATGCCTCGTGGGTTGTCCTTGGAGCGGTATTGATGCAGGATGGTAGGGTGATTGCCTACGCGTCCAGACAGTTGAAGGTACATGAGAAGAAATATCTCGTCAATGATCTCGAGTTAGCTGCCATTATTCACACCTTGAAGATCTTGCGTCACTATTTGTACGGTGTGCCTTGTGAGATTTATACTGATCATCAGAGTTTGTAGTATCTGTTCATGCAGAAGGACCTTAATTTGCATCAGAGGAGATGGCTAGAGCTGTTGAATGACTATGATATCACTATTTTATATCACCCGGGCAACGCCAATGTGGTGGCCAATGTTTTGAGTTGCCAGGCTAAGAGTTTCACAAGTTTGGCTTATTTACCAGCAGCAAAGAGGCCCATATCGATAGATGTTTAGGCCTTAGCTAGCCAATTTATGAGATTGGATCTTTCGGAGCCTAGTCAGGTTCTAGCTTACGTGGTCTCTCTGTCTTCTTTATTTGATCATATTCGTGAGCGTCAGTTTGATGACCCTCATTTGCTTGTCCTCAAGGACAAGGTTTTGAATGGAGATGCCAGAGATGTGAATATTAGTGATGACAGGGTATTGAGGATGCAGGGTCGAGTTTGTGTACCCAATGTTGATGGACTTCGGGAATTGATTCTAGATGAGGCCCATAGTTTGTGCTATTCCATTCATCCGGGTAACGCAAAGATGTATCAGGATTTGAGAACTCACTATTGGTGAAGGCCGATGAAGAAAGATATAGTTAGATTTGTATCTCGGTGCCTTAATTGTCAGCAGGTGAAGTATAAGAACCAGAGGCTGGGTGGATTGCTTCAGCAGATAGAGATTCTGGAGTGGAAGTGGGAGAATATCACCATGGACTTTATAGTTGGGCTCCCCCAGGCTTCGAGGAAGTTCGATGCTATTTGGGTGATTATGGATCGGCTGACCAAGTCCGCGTATTTAATTCCTGTGAGTACTACTTATTCTTCGGACCGGTTGGCGGAGATTTATATTTGGGAGATTGTCTATTTGCATGGTATTCCAGTTTCCATCATCGTAGATAGAGGTACTCAGTTCACATTGCGGTTCTGAAGGGCTGTGCAACATGAGTTAGGTACTCGGGTGGAGTTGAGCACAACATTTTCACCCTCAGACGGATGAACAGTCTAAGCGCATTATTCATATTTTTATGGATATGCTCCGTGCGTGTGTGATTGAGTTTGGAGGGTCTTGGGATCAGCTCTTGCCATTAGTGGAGTTTTCCTACAATAACAGTTATTAGTCCAACATTGAGATGGCACCATATGAGGCTTTATATGGTAGGCGGTGTAGATCTCCGGTGGGTTGGTGCAAGCCGGGTGAGGCAAGATTATTGGGCATAGACTTGGTATAGTATCCTTTGGAGAAGGTTACGGTGATTCAGGATAGACTTCGCACAGCCCATTCCAGACAGAAGATTACGCAGATTGAAAGATTTGTGATGTTTACTACATGGTTGGAGAGCGGGTTCTGCTTCGGGTTTTGCCTATGAAGCGAATTATGACATTTGGGAAGAAAGGGAAGTTGAGTCCGAGGTTTATTAGCCTTTTTGAGATATGGAGGCATGATAGGGAGGTTGCTTATGAGCTTGCCTTACCTCCCATCTTGGCGGAGTTCATCTAGTATTTCGTGTTTCGATGCTCCAGAGGTATCATGGTGATCCATTGCACCTGTTGGATTTTTGTTCAGTCTAGTTAGACAAGGATCTATCTTATGTTGAGGAGCTAGTGGTGATATTGTATAGAGAGATTCGAAAGTTGACGTCAAAGAACATTGCATCAATGAAGGTTCAGTGACGGTGTCAGCCGGTCGAGGAGGCGACTAAGGAGACTGAGCAGAATATGCGCAACCATTACCCTCATCTTTTCAATACTTCAGGTTTGTCTCTATGCTCGTTCGAGGATGAATGAATGTTTAAGTGTCGAAGCATGTAATGATCCGACCGATCGTTTTAAGAATTAATGCCCCGATCCCCTATTTACTGCATTTCCCGTGTTTGTTTCTGCTATTGTGAGTTATAGGGAGGGTTTATTTGGAGTTTCAGAGAGTTTTGGGACACTTAGTCCCTAAATGAAAGCTTAAGTTTTAGAATTTGGACCATAGTCGGAACAGTGTGAAGACGTCCTCGAAATGGAAGTCCGTTGGTTCCGTTAGCTCCATTGGGTTATTTTAGGTTTAGCAGCGTGTTCGAATTGTGTTTTGGAAGTTCGTAGCTCATTTAGGCTTGAAATGCCGAAAGTTGAAATTTTGAGGTTTCTGGTTCGATTGTGAGATTTTTGATTTAAGGGTCAGAATGGAATTCCGGAGGTTGGGGTAGCTCTGTAGTGTTTAATGTGACGTGTGCGCAAAATTTTAGGTCATTCCTACGAGGTTTGATAGACATTTTGATCGATAGCGTAATTTGTGAGTATTTGAAGTTCTTAGGCTTGAATCCGATGTTAAATTGATGTTTTGATGTTGTTTTGAGTGTTCCCAAGGTTGGGGCAAGTTTGAATCATGTTTTAGGATTGGTTGGCATGTTTGGTTGATGTCTCGGGGGCCTCGGGTGAGTTTCTGGTGCTTAACGAAAGTTGAATTGGACTTAGGAAGAATTTGAGTTTGCTAAACCTGTCATATCCACACCTGCGTGTGTGGGACCGCATGTGCAGCTAGCTGATCACAAAAGCGAAATTTGGCCAAGGCTCCAGGACCACAGGCGTAGCTGGGTGATCGCAGATGCAGAGCCCCTGATGCGGCCAAGCGACTGCAGATGCTGACCTAGCCCGTTCAGTGAATTTAGCTCCTGCGATGCCTTTTCCGCAGGTGCGCTCCCTTCATTGCAGATGCGTTAATCACTGGGCAGAAATATGAAAGTTCGAGGGTTGAGTTCATCACTTGGAAAAATCAATTTGGAGCTCAGGGTAGGGTGATTCTGCGGGGATTTAGAAGAGAATATCATTAGGTAACAATTCCTTATCCCTTTCTAGTTGTATTCCATTAATCTACTGTTAGTTTTATCACTGAATTTCGGATTTGGGGTGAGAAATTGGGAAAAATTTTGGAAAAGTTTTTAGGCCTAAGCTTTGAGTTTTGATTGGGGATTTGACATCATATTTGGATAATTTTGGTATGTATGAACTCGTGGGAGTGTGTGGATTTTGAATTTGTAAATTTTACACGATTCCGAGACGTGGGCTCGAGGGGCGTTTTGATTATTTTTCCTAATTTTGTGTATTAGCTTGGAATTAATTTGTTGAATTAGTTGCTTGAAGTGTTATTTATATTATGCAATTGAATAGAATTGATTTGGGCCATTTGGAGTCTAGTACTTGTGGCAAGAGCGTGGTTTCGGGTTAATTTTGAGCAGGTTCGAGGTAAGTGGATTACCTAACCTTTTATGGGAGAACTCCCCTTAGGATTTGGTATTGTTGATATTTAAAATGCCTTGCACGTGAGGTGACTAGTGCGTACTTGTGTTGATTTTTGAAAATTCGGTCTTCATTAAGTAACTAAACTTGCATTCCTTTCCTGTTTATACTACTTGCATTTTAAGCCTACTATTAGCTTAGGGAAGCATATCGAATTGACTTAATTGCTCAACTTCCTTATTAGGATTATATGCAGCATGCTAGGTTAGAAATACCTATTTTACCCTAGTGTGAAATTTGATTAAATTGAGTATTCTTCGTGTTGCTACTGTGTATTTAATTTGGGACTACGTGACGGTATCCTGGGAGATCCTTCTGTATGTTTACTTTAGGACTACAGATTTGTATTCTGAAAGATCCCCCTGCACTTTTACATTGCAACTACGGGACTGCACTGGGTAGATTCCCCGAGTACTGAGTATTTACATTCGGGACTATGGATCAGGATTCCGTCAGAGTCCCCCCGCACTATGAGTTGGACTACGGGATGGTATCCTGGGAGATCCATATATATATATATATATATATATATATATATATATATATATATATATTTGGGACTACAGGACGGTATCCTGGGAGATCCCCGGTTGTTATCTCTGTGCGAGCTGTATTCCTTTTTGTGATTATTTTGTCTTTGTTATAGCTGTTGTTGATCTTTCTATCCTGCATTACTTCTTATTGTTGCACTTAAGTATACTGTCTTATTTTACATTGTTATACCTTGTATTTCATTTAACCTCAGTAGGGCCCTGACCTTCCTCGTCACTACCCGACCGAGGTTAGGCTTGGCACTTACTGAGTACCGCTGTGGTGCACTCATACCCTTTCTGTGCATGTTTTTCATGTGTAGATCCAGGTACTCCCACTCAATATTATCACCCTTGAGGTGAGGCGCTTTTGTACAGACTTCCACGTATATTTGCCGCGCAACAGATTGAGGAGTCCCTTTCATGGGATTCAGGGTTTTCAGAATTGTTCAGTTTTTTGAGATCTTGTTTTGGTTTATGCCGAGCAGCATCTTAAACCCTTCTATATTTGTTTATCTTCAGTTTTTATTTGTTTTCCGCATTTTGTTCCTTTTTTTTTCAATTGTAAGGCTTATCTAGTCGTAGAAACTTGACAGTTCTCGAAGGGCGAACTTGGATCGTGACAATGACATATTTTGTCTTAGGAAAATTGTGACTCATGCCTACATTAGAATATGTAGCTTTATTGAAATAGAACTTGGAAAAAGGATAGTTGGGTGGAAGTATGTAAAGTAAGGCGAACAATTATAATCTCTTAAGAAGGGATTTCAAGCAAAATCACGTTCTTTTTAAGAGTAAGCCAAGAGTCATTTCATTCTTTCTAATTTTATCTCTTAAGGAACGTTCTTTCTAATATTATTTCAGCATAGCAATGTTCTTCCTAATGTTATCACAACGTTAAATTTCGATTCTAAGGGAGTAGGATACAATCTTTCTCAAGAACATTATACGAATTT
Organism: Nicotiana glauca; assembly: GCA_026770625.1. NCBI lineage: Eukaryota > Viridiplantae > Streptophyta > Magnoliopsida > Solanales > Solanaceae > Nicotiana > Nicotiana glauca. The sequence continues at coordinate 27,986 of MU668942.1, forward strand.
TTCCTACTTCGATTCGCCGTTACGTGTTTTGTTGCAATTGACATGTGTTAGAGAGACTGTCAAGAGAATTGACTCAGATATGTTAAGGCTATCCGTTCTTTCTTTTGGCATGATCCAAGTAACGATACGTAAATGTAATGCTATTTCATAAATGGTTCTACTCTTAGCAGTTAAGAATATCTATGTTATTCATGTAAAATGATAAGTTGAAAAAAATAAGTCAAGCTGTTTGCTAATGTGATGGTCTCTAGCTTAGAGCACTAGTAAGGATAAAGTAGTTTGCCTACTACAGAAAGTAATAATGATGATAGCCCAAGAATACTTCACGCACAAATTTTACTTAATGTGATATTTTTGAGATACATGTCTTTGTATTTTTATCGGAACAATTATTTACTCACAATATCATATTAGAGATTCTTTTTTTTGTTTTCACGAAAATGAGGTATCATGTGTAAATGTTTTTCATTTAATAATGATAGGCATACTTCATCTAAGTATGTTCCTAAGTTTCAATTGAGGTATATGATACAGATGTTAATGTTTATAATATAGTGATAGATGTATCTTCATTTATGTAACGATCCGACCGGTTATTTTGAGTATTTGCACTTTACTCGCCAGTTCTTGGGCATGACTAGCCCTGTATGATGTATTATGACTTATGTAAATCATCGGTTTTGGTTTTCAGATTAATCGGAACAGATATGGAAGAATGATTCTCAGCTTGAAGCTTTAAATTTGAAAGGTTGGACCAAGTTTTGAATTTTTAGTATTCAATTTTGGATTTGGATTTTTATGATTTGGTTAGATCCATTTGGTGATTTAAATTTGGACTTGGAATGTGATTTGCAGGTTTGTCGCAGAATTAGGCTTGAATTGGCGAACTATGGAATTTTGGTATTTCTCGGTCGGTAATGGAAATTTTGATGTCGGGGCCCGGAATGCAATTTTGAAAATCGGAGTAGGTCTGTAGTGTCAATTGTGATATGTGTGCAAAATTTTAGGTCATTCGGACGAGGTTTGGTAGGTTTCGGCACCGTTTCTAGAATATGGAAATTTAAAAGTTCTTATGCGACACTCTCTTGTTTGATCGACGACTAATATTCGAGGTTGCTTGGTGACACAGAAGAATTTTAGGAGTATCCCTCAAGTAATGATTGAGTATCAGAGTTACGTGAGACGTTAGGGCAGTAGAGTTGGGATCAGAGAGAGTGATTCGGGTGCTTTATGGATTTGGGGTCTGGGAGTTCTCATAAACAGGTTATGCCTTAGTTTTGGACCGCGTATATTGGTTTTGTGTGGTGACTATTGGGGTTTGGAAGCCCAAGTGGATCTTTTATTGCTTAGTATGGTAGACTTTGATGTGATATTAGCTATGGATTGGTTGTCTTCGTGTCGTGTTATTTTGGACTGTCATGCTAAGACACTGATGATGGCTATGCTGGGGATGCCACAGAGTGAGTGGCGAGATTCGATTGATTACGTTCCTAGTGGAGTGATTTAATTTTTGAAGACCCAACATATGGTTGGGAAAAGTTGTTTTTCTTATTTGGCCTTCGTGAGGTATGTCAGTGCAGAGAATCCTACCATTGATTCAGTTCTAAAGGTAAGGGATTTTCCAGATGAGTTTCCTGCAGACCTGTTGGGTATGCCGCTGGATAGGGTTGATTTTGGTACTAATTTGGTACCGGACACTCAGCACATATCTGTTCTACCGTATCGTAGGGCATTAGCGGAGTTAAAAGAGTTGTAGGAGTAGCTTCAGGAGCTCCTTGATAAGGGGTTCATTGGGTAGACCAATATGGATGTGTGTTCTGCATCAGGACAACTTTGTTGACTCTGAATTGCTATTTTTGGGGGATATGCCGATCGAATTTCATTGAGCTTATTCGTGTTCTGGAGTTATCTTTTAGTTACCTTTCCGTGTTTCGAAGAGTTGTAATTCATTGATGTTATGCACAAATGATATAGTTCTTTTTGGGCTGTATAGAGGAATTTGAGTAAATCGGGTATTTGGGTGTTGCATGATTGATTGCGCATTGGATATGTTCTTTCGGGCTAGCATGACATTGCGTCATTTACTTCTTCACGAGAATGTTGATCCACTTTTGGTACTGGACATCAAATTTCGCATGGTGATGATTTTGAGCATCGTTACTTGAGGTGATTCATGTGGACCAGTGTTTGGAAAGGGTCGCACATTGCAATGAATGTATGTGGAGGTATGATCTTTCGGTTAGATTCGTGTGTGCTGGTTCCACAGTGTGTGATGGGTTCTTAGCATCGTGTTATGGTGATACTGGTGTGCTTGCGGTACAACTCTGTCATTTGAGTCATTTTTCCATGAGTTGTGTATATTTGGATTGTTGCTTATTGGTGCGTGGGTTGCACAACTTGTGGCTTTAGATTGTATTGATGTGTCATGTCACCAGAGTAGTCGTGCTAGATGAGTTGAGGTAATTGGACCTAGAATGAATATTATCAGATTTGATTTCAGCATGTTGGAAGGATAATATCAAAATTCGGCTTAGAAATTAACTATAGCCCTTGCAGAAGGAGAGGGAACTCAATGACTGGTTGATCTGAGGAATGGTTATGAGTTTTGCATGATTCCTTCATCATTGGCAGTATACGAAAGTTATAGAATGGGGCTTTTCTTGATAAGGTACTTATTACCAGTATTGGGCTTTTTGAGCAACTGCTGTGTTTTAAAGTTATCGCTATGAGTGTTTGAGTTATGTGGTATGTCATGTGATTATATCTTGGGGTACAGTTATGGTTTGTTACAGTTTGTTCGAACTTATATAGTGTATAGATGTGAGATTATGATCTTATAGATAATTTCGGAAATGGAGATTTGGTTCTAAGGTTATGGGCTAGGTTGAATTGTAAATTCCAATTATGTTATGTGATCAGACCTATATAGGATAGGGTGACGTGGGATCAGCCTCGGGTATGTGCATGGTAAGGTTATACGGCGATTTGATGGTTTTTAGAACAACTCTGGGAATATTCGAGGACAAACGTATATTTACGTGGGGGAGGATGTAACGACCTGACCGGTCGTTTTGAGAATTTGCACTTCGCTTACCAGTTCTTGGGCATGGCTATCCCCTTATGATGTATTATGACTTATGTAAATTGTCGGTTTTGGTTTTCAGGTTAATCGGACAGATATGGAAGAATGATTCTCAACTTGAAGCATTAAACTTGAAAGGTTTGACCAAGTTTTGAATTTTTAGTATTCGATCTCGGATTTGGATTTTTATGATTTGGTTAGCTCCATTAGGTGATTTTGGACTTGGGAGCACGTCCAAAATGTGATTTGGAGGTTCGTGGTAGAATTAAGCTTGAATTGGTGAAATTTGAAAATTTGGTGTTTCTCGGTTGGTAGTAGAAATTTTGATGTCAGGGTCGGAATGGAATTCTCGAAATTGGAGTAAGTACTATTGTCAAATGTGATGCGTGTGCAAAATTTCAGGTCATTCAGAAGATGTTTGGTTGGTTTCAGCACCGTTTGTGGAATATGGAAATTTATAAGTTCTTAAGCTTGAATCCGAGCGTAATTCAGTATTTTGATGTTGTTTTGAGTATACCGAAGGTTCGACTAAGTTCGTATGTTGATATGTGAGTTGTTGTTATCATTAGTTGAGGTCCCAAGGGCCTCGAGTATGTTTCGGACGGTTGACGGATGGGTTTTTGGTGTTTGAGGTTTGCTGGTGTGATTTCTGCTGGTGTTTCCGCACCAACGGAAAGGGAGTCGCATATATGAGCTGGGAGCCGCTGATGTAGATGTTGTGGAGTTTGGACCATTCCGCAGAAGCGGAAGATGATTTGCTGGTGCACACCATAGATGTGATGGTGTTACCGCAGGAGCGTAAAGTGGTTCATTAAGTGGGTTCCGCACTTGCGATGGATATTCCGCAAGTGCAGTGCCGGAGAAGCGGGTATTTGACCGGAGGTGCAGTTTTTCTAGATAGAAAACCCCAACTCGAGGTTTATTCTTCATTTTATGATTTTGGGCTTGAGAAACTCAGGACATAGGCAATTTTTCAAGGGATTTGAAGGAGCAACATTGGGATGGTTTAAATTTCATGAATCTATGATTTTATTCATCATCTAATGGAGAAGTTGGACTAGAAATTTGGTAATTTAGGGCTTGAAATTGGAGAGTTGATCTTGAGATTTTGAGTGACCAAATGAGGTCGAATTTTGATAAAATTCGTATGTTTGGACTCGGGAGTGAATATGTTTTCAAGTTTTGTAATTTTTGTCGAATTTCGAGACGTGGTACCGAGGTACGGGTTTGAGTGGATTTTAGGATTTGTGCCTAATTTAATAGTTTTTCTCATGGAATTCATCCTATTAGCGTATATTGATGGTGTTGTTATGGTTGTGAATAGATTCAGAGCGATTGGAGGCCGAGTCTAGGGGCAAGAGCATTGCGATGTAGTGTTTTGACCGGTTTGGGTAAGTAATGACTGTAAATCTAGTCTTGAGCGTATGAAACCCCATATTTTGCATTGTTTTACTACTTTAAAGTGGTGCACATGCTAGGTGACGAGCGTTTGGGCGTGCACCGTTGGGGATTGTGACTTGGTCCGTCCCGTAACAACTATTAAGTTGCATATTTGGCTGAAAACTATTTGATACTTTAGTGCTTTGGAAAGTATTACTATGTTTTGGGCAGAATGGCATATTTGGGCCTTGTGCCAAGCTGTTTAGAACCTTTGAAGCTTTTTACTACTATTTGTCACTATTTTGATTTAATGTTTGTACTCAGTCGTGCTATGCTTTACTGATTTGATAACTTAGTATTATTTACTCCGTTTTGATGTATAAAATGATATTTCAGGCTGAGCACCCTGTTTTACTATTAGCCCGAGAAGTTTGAGAGGTTTCTGACTAAGTGAGGCCGAGGGCATGTGTTGTGAGGATATTATGGTAACGGGCTGCACGACATAGCATGTTGTTATTGATTCACGATTTTTGTAAGGCCGCAGGACTGATTGATTTATCCCACGAGGTGGCTTGTTATGAAGCAGAGGGCTTGATTTATTTATGCCACGAGATGGCTTGTTATAGCGCTTGGGCTGCAGGAGCCCCTCGGGAGTCTGAACCGCCCCAGTGAGCGCGGATTCCTTGAGTGAGTGATATGATGTTTTGCCCGAGGGGCTGTTCTTGATTCATGTTGTGCCCGGGGGGCTATTTACCAGTAACTGTGAGGTATGCCCGAAGGGCTATTTACCAATGACTGTGAGGTATGCCCGAGGGGCTGTATATAAGTGACTATGATGATTGCCCGATGGCTTTTTTATGATTGATGTTGGCCCGATGGTCTATTTATGATTTATACTGCCCGAGGGGCTGAATACGAGTGAGTTTTGCCCTAGGGGCTAATTATGTTTTTCACCAATTCTACTAATTGTTTTATCACTTCATTTGAAATTTGTTGAAAGATGTTTTAAATGGTTTTACTGAAACTGGATTTCTATGAGCTGAGTTGATTTAAAACCGATTTTAAAAGCCTGTTGTATTCTACTGAGATTTCATGATATGAACTGTATATGTTTTATTGCTCGTCACTACTGCTCAATCATTACTGAGTTGGTGTTCTCACATTACTCCCTGGACCATGTGTATAGATCCAGGTATTTCTGAACCTGGTAGCGTTTGTTGGTTACTCAGTGGAAGGTCCATCGGAGTTAGCAAGGTAGCTGCTTGACGATCACATCCATGCTTTTTTCCCTCCTTATCCTCCCTTATATTCAATGATTTTCCTGGCCATGTTAGTCTTGATGTTGTCAGATGATTGTAGTAGATGCTCATGACTAGTTACACCTTGATGTCAGGCTTTCTTTTCGCACTATTGTTTTGATTTAAACACGTTATAAAGGTTCATTGTCAAATAGCTTTGATTTTATCTTAAAAATAAAAAAATTGATTGGTTTTGGGATTGTGTCGGCTAGCCTAGTTCCATGATAGGCACCATCACGATCGGGTTGGTTTTGGGATCGTGACTATTTACCACTATGCTATGGCCGGTTGGGCAGTCATGCATATTCATTTATCACCGTCCTTCGGCCAGTTGGGAAGATAATGCATTTTCATTTACCATCGTGCTACGGCCAGTCAGGCAGTCATGCATTTGCTACTGAGCTACGGCCGATCAAGCACTCACTACCGGTTGGGCAGTTATGTATTATTATTTACCACCGGTTGGGCAGCCATACATTTACCACTGTGCTATGGCCAGTCGGGTAGTTACCACTGATCAGTTGGGCAGTCATGCATCATATGATATGTATAATGGAGATAGTATCAAATAGAAGAATTATATATGTAAGTATGCGTATATGGTGACACTTTAAGGATTCAGGTTGATTCTTATATGTCATTAATTAATGTTGACTTACTATTATGTTTTAGTTCCACCTTACAAACTCAGTACATTACTCATACTGACGTCCTTTTGTTGGGGACACTACATTCATGCCTGCATGTATAGATAATTTGGTTGATGATCACTCATAGTAGACAAGATTGTCATTCAGCGAAGGATCTGTAAGACTCAACCTCATTCGGCGTGTAGTCGAGTCTATGAGTCATCGTGTCAGAGTTTTGCTATAGACTTATGGGTAGGCTGGTACCCTGTCCCATTTGATGTCAAATAATCTTAGAGGCTTAATAGACAGAGGTTCATTTTATACAGTATATCAGAGGCCTTGACGGCCAATATGCATTCTTGTTTTAAGAAAAATTGTTCAGTGATACAGTATTTTCCACTCACAGTTATATATTATGAGTTGTGGCCAGGTGGACCTATGATAGTTATGAAAGGAATGAGTTCAGCTAACTCGACCTATGTATGTTCTAGTTTTGGTCGAATGATTATGAGTTATAGAGTGGTTCTCAGGCCAACATGGCACCAGGTGCCAGCCACGCCTCCCCAGGTTTGGGGTGTGACATGCATGCGATCGTGAAAGTCTGTTTTTTCCTACTTTGCATTCGCACCCGTCCCTTCGCGTTCGCGTAGTAGAAATTAATAATTGTGCATTGGTGACCATTACCTCTATGTGTATGAATTGTTCTATCCGCGAATGCGTATGTATGCCCTTCCCTCTTTCAAGTTGGCGTACCTCTCCTCGCGTTCGCGTAGGCCAGTTGTGAGCCATAAGGTTTCTCCTTTTCCATGTTCGCGAGCTTGTTGTCACATTCGTGATGACCAACTAGGCAGCTTTCATTTTTCTTCTTCACGAGTGTGATCCTTTCTCCATATTCGCGATACACAAAGACCTGTGCAAAATATATTTCTAAATCGAGGGTTAGGCCATTTGTATTATATCTTGACTCTTAGAGCTCGATTTTGAGCGATTCTTTGTGGGTTTCTCAAACAAATCAATTGGGTAAGTGTTCTTCATCTTGTTTTAATGTATTCCATAACTTTATCTATGTTTTTATCATTTAATTTGTGTTTTTAGTTGAAGCAAATGGTTGTTTTTGAAGGAAGTTTTCAAAATAAAAAATCATGATATGAGGGGCCAAATGGTATCGGAATTTGATAATTTTTGTATGGTTGAACTCATATTGAAATGGGTATTCGAATTTTGTAAAATTTGTCAGGCTCCAAGGTGCGGGTCGGGGTTGATTTTTGGACTTTGCTAAAGATTAAGACTTTATGATATGGAATAGTTTCTTATGTGTTTTATTTGTGATTTGAAGTTATTTTAGTTAGATTTGAGCCGTCCGAAGGTCATTTTAGAGTATCACTCTGTCTTCTTTGAGGTAAGTATCTTGCCTAACTTTGTGTAGGGGATTTTCCCCTAGGATTTGAGTCTTCTATGCTGATTGTTGTTCGTGCACATGAGGTGACGAGTGCATGCTTGGACTTATTTGTAGAAAATTGGCCTTTTAGGGTTCTTAGGTCCTTATACAGTAAGTAGGAAGTTTTTCTTGATTTAATTGAGTTTCTATTTTCTAGTTTCACCTCTACATGCTTTAATTGGAATTTATTGCTTCATGATCCACTCTTATTACCTATTTGACTCTTATTTGACTTAACTAAAGACTTTTACCTCTCCTATTGTCATGCTATCTTTTTACATAGTTGCTGGTATTTATTGGAATTCATTACTATCTCCCCTGTAATTGTTTAGTCTTAATTGAGGTTATGATTATCTCCGCCGCTGCTTATCCTTAAACTGAAGTTGTTGTGAACTCTTAGTAATTGCTCAACCTTAAAAGAAGTTTAACCACCCTATATTCTAGTTGACATGTCCTTGTTTGTAATTGTCTGACTCGTGTTAGCTTCCTTGTTGATGGACTGTATATTGTGAGTTCGTTGTTACGTATTATTTTCTCCCTTATTGACCTGTTCTTATTACGCCTAGTATTCTCTATTGTGGCTATTCATTGTGAGCTAGTTTCACCTTCTCTTTGTGATTCAAAGCTCTTGTGTTGATTTACTTGTCGTATTCTTGTATTTAATGTTATTGTTGTTGTTGTACTTATTGTGGTAGTGCACAATATTTTTATCATGCGGTTGTTGTTATGGGGTTGCACGAGATTTCTATCGTGTTGTTTTCACTATTGATATATACACATGCGGTGCGACAAGGCAGTATATATATATATATATATATATATATATATACACACACACACACACACACACATATATATATATATATATATATATATATATATATATGTGGGGCTGGGGGGTTGCTTATATGGCGAGACAAGGTGGGAACATTATGATGTACGCGTGGCAAAACAAGGCAGGCACGTACTATATTATTATGCACACCCGTGAACAGACAAGGTGGGCGATGTCAGGGATTGATTGTGATGATTTGTGATGGCCTAGGGGCATTCTTGCTGTTGATATAGTGTTGTGGTACACTTACCTGTACGAGCTTTATCTCGTGAAAGTTGTGAGAAAACATTTTATGTGTTGTCCGTTCTTTTCCTTAAGCTTATTAGGTGGTATGAACTATGTTGGAGTACTTGCACAAGTATACACGTAGTTAAACACTCCTATTATATAAGAACTCCTGATATTGTTGAGTATAGATGTACACTCTTGTATACTTGCCGTATATGTGAGAGATCATGAGGTGTGATTAGAGCACACGATGCCAAGTGTTAGGTTTCAGGTATTGAGATACGTGAGTTGTAATTTGTTCGAGATTCGGTAGTGTGATGACCCAAGGGGTCATCTTTCGTTTTAGAATCCGAATCCGAGTTTCAAGGCCTTAAAAGCATCATTTTCCTTCTACTCGATTTGCGTGCACAGTTCGAGCACGTTTTTGGAAAGCCTTTATGTGAAACTTAAGAAATTATTTTTGGCCTTTAAAATTGATTAAAGTTGACTTCGGTCAATACTTTTGGTAAACAGACCGGACCCGTGATTTGATGGTCCCGTAGGGTCCGTAGTAAAATATGAGACTTGAGCGTATGCCTAGAATCAAATTTCGAGGTCCCTAGCCCGAAAAATAAATTTTTAAAGAAAATTATTTGCTGGAAAATATAAGGATTTTTAGGAATGGAAGTGTGTGATCTCATCGCTATCGGGCCTGTATTTTGGTTCCAAAACCCGGTACAGGTCCGTTATGGTGTTTAGACCTTATCTGAGAAATTTGGAAAAAACGAAAGAGATTTGATGTAATTCCGAATCTTGGTTGAGAAAATAGAAATTTTGAACAATCTTGAGAATTTGATGGGTTTTGGTGTTAAATTCGTTGTTTAAGATGTTATTATGGCAAATTGATCGCACAAGCAAGTCCGTAGGATATTTTTAGACTTGTGTGTATGTTTGATTTGGAGCCCCAAGGGCTCGGGTGAGTTTTGGATAGGCCACAGGGTGTTTTTGACTTAGGAAAAATATTGCTGGTATGCTTCAGCTGTTGCAGGCCTCTGATCTCGCATTTCAAGATCAGGCTTGGAAGTTGCGAGCCTCACAGGCTTGGCAATTGCAGCCTTTCATCGCAAATGAAATCAAAAGGCTAGGCCAGCATAGTTCGCAAATGTAAACCTTCACAAATGTGAAAGGGAGTTTGGGAGGGGAACTAATCACAAATGAGATCATTTGATCGAAATGCGAGGTCTGTGATCGCAAATGCGACACTTTCCTTGCATTTGTGAAGGTAACAGGAATTGTGAAGGCTTTACAATTATGATCCCCCTTTCATAATTGTGAGCTTCGCATTTGCGATGTTGCAGCCGTGTACAACATGACTTAGATGGGATTTTGAACTCATTTCTCAAATTTTCAAACCCTAAGCTCCCATAGGCGATTTTCCAAAGGAGAATTCTTACACAAATCATTGGTAAACGATTTCTAACTCATTTTCATCAATCTATTTCATCTTTTTACTTGATTTCATCTCATAATCTAGGGTTTTTTCATGGGAAATTGGTGTTCTTGGGTAGAATTAAGAAATTTCCAAATTCGGGGATTTGGACCTCAAATTGAGGTCAGATTTCAAAACCAATTGCATATTTGAGTTCTTGGGTGAATGGGTAATCGGATCTTGGTTCGAACTTCGAGTTATGACAAAGCAAACTCGGGGTCAGTTTTTCAGTTTTAGGGGAAAACTTTTGGAAATCTATACTCATGTATTAACATTGGTTTATTTAGAGTTTATTGATGTTAATTAGTTAATTATGCATGGATTCGGGTGGTTTAGAAGAGGAAGTCAAAGGAAAAGCGGTATTTGAAATTTGAGTTTGACCCTGGAGTCGAGATAAGTGTTTGTCTAACCTTAGCGTGAGGGAAAATGTGTTGTTGTCTTATTTTCTACGTATTTGTATTGAGTTCGACGTGTAGGTGTGGTGACGAGTATCTATACGTTGATGTTAAGCATGCAAGTGAGTCTTATACTGTGACCGTTGTATCTCTTATCATGTACTGTTCATGCTTAAATGGATGATTCTATATGTTGAACATGTTTTACGATATTTTTTGGGTATTTGACCATTGTTTAGTATTGACTCAAGTTGAGACTTTTTTTGTGAAGTTAACTGTTGAAATGAGATTGGTTGTTGTTGATTCCCTTGCCGAGATGTTATTGTTTCCTCTGTTAGGGTGAGGAAGGGTGTGAAACACGAAGGGTGATGTCGTGCATGATATTGTGAGTGAGTGTTAATGCATGAAGGGTGATGCCGTGCCAAATTTTGTAAGTGTTAATGCATGAAGGGTGATGTCGTTCCATGATTATGAGATTTAATAAACGAAGGTTGATGTCGTGCCGTTTATGTTATTTCCTAAGGTGAGGATGAGAGTAAAAGCACGAAGGGTGATGCCATGCACGTATTACTATTTCATTATTCTTGTTGGTTCAAATATGGTGTTTACTCGATTTCTCTATTGAAATTACTGTCAGAATTTAATATCCCCTGCAGCATATTTCTCCTGGTCGTCTTTATCTGTTAAGTTTCTGTTATTATTGTTTCCTCGTAAATGATTTAACTGCACAAGTTTGTATTATGGTCATGTCCTACCCTCATCACTACTTCGCTGAAGTTAGGCTCGACACTACACTATGCACTTCTTGTGTAGATTTCAGTGTCGAACCTTGTGAGTAGAGCTGAGATTGCTGCCTTCAGTCCAGGGATACCCAAGGTAGATCTGTCGGTATTCGCAGAACCTTGAGTCCCCTTTCCTCTATTTTAGTTTTTCCTATCTCTTTATATTTCGAGAACAGATGTACTTCTTTCAAACCAATATTTGTAGAATTTCTTAGACGTTCGTGGATTGTGATACCAGATAATTGGGGTAGTTATCTATTAGAGTTGTTGAACAATTATATCACTTCTGCACCTTATCTCTGTTTGGTTTTAGCTATTAACTATTTCTGTTTGATTAATAATTTATGTGGTAAAAACTATAACTTTTGACTTGCTTATCTTTCAAGAGTAGGCGCCATCACGATTCCTGATGGTGGGAAATTCGGGTTGTGACAAGTTGGTATTAGAGCTGTAGGTTGCCTAGGTCTCACAATTCGCGAACAAGCTAGGTAGAGTCTGAGGGATCGGTACGGAGACATCTGTGCTTATCCCCCAGAGGATACAGAGTTTAGGAAAACTTCACATCTATTCCTTTCTGTTGTGCGACTTGATTTATCAATGTTAACTAAACTCCTACTCTGTTCTTTCGTAGATAGTAAGAACACGTACTGCTTCATTAGCTGACCAGCAACCCGAGCCCCCAGTGGCAGCTTCTATGGAAGGCAGAGGTTGAGCCTATATTAGAGGCCGAGGTAGGGGCAAGGCACAACCTAGAGCTCGAGTAGCAGCACCAATGGTAGAGCCTCAAGTAGAGTTTGAGGATAAGGTTCTGGCCCAGGCTATTCTAGCAGGGCCAGCTCAGGTTCCAGAGGGGTTTATCACCACCCCGATTCCAGCATGCTCTGGTCCGTCTAGCGGGCCTTATGGAGAGTGTCACTCAGAAAGGAATATTTCATATAGCACCAGCCATCTCTCTGGATGGAGGAGGAGCACAGACTCCTGCTACTCGCACTCCGGAGCAGATGGCTACAAGTTTCAGACTCCAGTAGCTCAGCCAGTTGGGGTAGTTCCACCAGGTGTTATAGCACAGACCGGTGATGGGTCAGCCATGTCTTCTGATGCCTTGTGGAGTCTGGATAGGTTCTCCAAGATTTTTACTACTAGCTATGGCGGTAAATCATTAGAGTATTCCTAGGATTATTTGGACAGTTATCACGAGGATCTACGGAACATGGGGGTAGTGGAGACCAATAGGGTCGACTTTGTTGCTTTTCGTCTGTCAGGTTCTACCAAGAAGTGGTGGAGGGATTTTTGTTTGGCCAGACCAGCTGGGTTACTAGCTCTGACTTGCAACCATTTCTCTTAGCTATTTCTTGAGAAATTTCTTCCTGTCACTCAGAGAGAGGACTATCGCAGGCGGTTATAGTATCTTTAAGAGGGTTCTATTACTGTCACCCAGTACGAGACTAGTTTTCTTTATTTGGCTCATCATGCTCTTCTTATACTCCTCACCGTGAGAGAGTGAGTGAGGAGGTTCATTGAGGGACTTTCTTAGCCTATTCGATTGTAGATGGCTAAGGAGATAGGAAGCGAGATTTCTTTTCAGGATGTGGCCCATGGGGCCAGGCGGGCTAAGATGGTTCTAGCTCAAGGGAGTAGTCAGGGGTCTGACAAGACGCCTCGTCATTCTGGTAGGTTTAGTGGTGACTTGTCTAGAGGCAGGGATTCTTTTGGTAGTGGCCATCCTTCCAGACCATTTCATTCAACCCCTCAGGCTTCTCACGATGCGCTAGGTGGCTGTAGTTCTCATATCCAGTATACTGATCAGCTACCCTACAGTGCATTACCAGCTCCTATCAGTGCACCTTCGCTCTAGAGTTTTTAGGGTGGCTACTCAAGCCGTCAGGGTCAGCTTCAAGGTCAGCAGTCCTAGCAGCCGAGGACTTGTTATACTTGTAGTGATTCAAGGCATATTGCTAGATTTTGCCCACGGGCCTAGAGCAGTTATCAGCATCAGGGTTCTCGTGCGATAGTTCAGGCACCAGGTGTTCCATTGCCCCCTCAGCCAGCTAGAGGCATGGTTTAGGGAGCTAGAGGTGGAGGTAGAGGTGTTAGAGGTGGAGGTCCGGCCGCTAGAGGTGGAGGCCAGCCAGTAGGATGCTATCCTAGGGACGTAGTTCAAAGTGGTGGGGCCCAGCCCCGATGTTATGCTATTCCAGCCAGGCCTGAGGCTGAGTCCTCGGATGCAATTATCACAGCTACGGTTTCAGTTTGCAGTAGATATGCTTTAGTTCTATTTGATACAGGGTCTACATACTCCTATGTGTCATCTTATTTTGCCCCATATCTGGTTGTGCCTCGTGATTCTTTGATTGCTCCCGTGTATATGTCCACACAACTAGGTGATTCTATTGTTGTAGACCGTGTCTATCGTTCGTGCATGGTTGTTATTGGGAGTCTTGAGACTAGTGTAAACCTCCTACTTCTCGATATGGTTGACATCAATTTTATTTTAGGGATGGATTGGTTGTCACCTTATCTGTGCTGTATTGGATTGTTATGCCAATACAGTGATCTCAACTTTTCCGGGGTTGACTCGATTGGAGTGGAGAGGGACTCCCGTTCATTCTGTCAGTAGGGTTATTTCTTATATGAAGGCTCGGCGTATGGTCGAGAAGGGGTATTTGGCTTACTTGGCATATGTTCGTGATTCTAGTGCTAAGGTTTCTTCTATGGATTTTGTGCTAGTTGTTCAGGAGTTTCCAGAGGTATTTCTCACAGACTTGCCGGGGATGCCACCCGGCAGGTATATTGACTTTTGCATTGATTTTGCTCCGGGCACTCAGCCCATTTCTATTCTGCCATATCGTATGGCCCCATCAAAGTTGAAAGAATTGAAGGAGCAACTGCTAGATTTTCTTAGCAAGGGCTTTATTAGACCTAGTGTCTTGCATTGGGGTTGATCAGTGTTGTTCGTTAAGAAGAAGGATGGATCGGTGAGGATGTGTATAGATTATCGGCAGTTGAACAAAATCACCATCAAGAACAAGTATCCATTGCCGAGGATTGATGATTTTTTTTATAAGCTTCAGAGTGCGAGGGTATTTTTGAATATTGATTTGAAATCTGGCTACCACTAGTTGAGGATTAGAGCATCTGATGTCCCTTAGATAGCTTTTCGCACTCGGTACGGGCATTATGAGTTTCTAGTAATGTCATTTTGGTTAACAAATGCCCCTGCAATGTTTATGAGTTTGATGAACTGGGTGTTCAAGCCCTTATATATATTCCTTCGTGATTGTTTTCATTGATGATATTTTAATCTACTCCCGTAGCTGAGAGAAGCATGAGCAACATCATTGAGTCGTTCTTCAGACTCTGAGAGACAGTCAGTTGTATGCAAAGTTTTTGACATGGGAGTTTTGGTTGATTTCAGTTGCTTTTTTGGGTCACATTTTATTACCAGAGGGTTTTTAGGTGGATTCTAAGAAGAATGAGGCAGTCAACTACTGGCCTAGGCCCATATCGGCTGTTGCGACCAAAACACTCACGCAGGTGTACACGATCGACAAGTAATATAGTAGTAAGTAAAGTATCGTTCCCACGAGGAATTGTGATCAACTTATCGAGTGATGCAGACTAAAACAATTATCAATTCAAGCTAAATTATCACAACATATATAAAGAACCAATTTACTAATGACTTAGTAATTAAACAATAATACAACACAAAATTACTACAACACTTATACAATTTTCTTTTACAAATTTATATAAAATATATTCCAGGGTCATGGGCTTGCTAGAGATCATGCCAAGTTCTTAGCTTAAGATTTATTTCTTGAATTATCTGGGTTATTGATTATAAGGTTAATAATACCCATAAGAATCTGTCGAGTTCTTATGCGCTTATTCAAGTTAAATTAATACATGTATGTCTATGACATTAATATTAACAAGAATGCATTTATAATTCCTATTTTTCAACCAAACAAGACAATTAAGTATATGTCTATCTTAATCGCAAATCTTTCACCCGATGCCCAGGATTCAGATCTTGTTCTATTTGATTCTACTTGCAATCAAGAATTTCCTTTTTCAAGTTTAATTAAAGATTCATAAATAGTATTTCACTGTTAGCTACGCAGTAAAATAATTAAAAGCAGAATCAAATAAACAACCCATAATGATAAATTCAAGATCTTCAATGTAAGCTTTAAATAACATAATCATCTAACACCCATGACCCCAGAATATTTGGGTTTTAGCTACTCATACTCATACAAATATCAACAATAAAAGTCTTAAACATAATATAAGCAAATACTAGGAGAAGGTTTAGAAAAACTCTTTCAATCCTTGCTCCAAAATGTTGTTCCTCTTTCATTTTCCTCCCCAAGGTGATTCTCCTCCTCTTTCTTCTCTTTGAAAATCAGTCTGGTCTGGTTAATAATGGAGGCTTCTTCCTCTTTTAATTATGTAAGAAGGGGTTTTGATAATTATGCCCTTTTTAGTCCGAAATGGACTATTTTTGCAATTTTTTCACACACCCGCGTCGTGCCGCACGGCGCCCTGTGCGCTGCGTACGTGCATTGACAAAACCTGAGGCAGAATGCAATTAAAACTGAAGCAGCTAAATTTTTTGCGCCGCTTCATTTTTTCGTTTGTTTTGCTCTCCGGACTTGCGTTGTGACCCCCGAACACGATCCCAACTTGATTTATTTGGCTTTTACTCAGACTTCAAAGCCTCAAATCACTCAAATTCATCCCGAATTAATTCTTAAGTTGGAAAGTCTTCCCGCAAGGCATAAATCATGAATTTAGTACAATTCATAATCATTTAAGCTCAAACATTTGTAAAATGCAGTAATTAAAGTGTTATTACAACGACTAAAACATGAGTTTTTAGCCTATGATCAACACCCCACACTTAAACCATTGCTCGTCCTCGAGCAATTAACATACATTTCATATATTGACAATCTTTTTATCAAACAGTTTCCTGTAACAACACATGCTCACACTTAAGTACCAATCATAATATTTCAACCACAAGACATGACTCAAAAGTGCCACGCATTTTCATAACTTGCTTACTTACTCTAACACAAAGGTCAAAAATTCTCCTTGCCTTTTACAAATCATGTGCCGTCCCACAAATAGTTCCTCTCAAAATAATAATCAAGAATATTCAGGAACTCAAAATAGGAAGAATTAACTCACTCTCAGAATTGAAATTCATGTGCAACAGATGACATACCATATGCTTGCCCCTAGTGTAATACTCTACTAATTGAGCTTATTCAGTCAAGGATCAAGTTGAACTTTAATTGGTTGTAATGTAGGCCAGAAAAAAAGGTGTGAAAAATATAGAATGTAGTAACTACACCTCCTTGAACACTTCCATACATACAACATATTTCATAATTTTAGGATCACTCCTATGTTAAACCATCTCCAACCTTTTCGAGATTTTTACATACTAACAACAAGTCCCATTCTCTTTAAGCACCTTAAGTTAGGGAATGTTACTACTGGAAATTCATCCCACACACACACACACATATATATATATATATATATATATATATACACACACACACACATATATATATATACATATATGAATTATTCTTCACTCTTTTTTTTTCAGGATAAACCAACCAATTTCTTCTCAACTTCTTCAACATTAAAACAACATTAAGTGCTCATGAGAGAAAGAAGTTCAAATAACTGATATATTTACATAAAGTGGTAAGGTTTATAACGTGGGTGCCAAAGAAATAGGATTAACGGCTCAAAAGGTTTGACTAAGATATATACAATTAGGTGGAAATAATTATCAAACTGGTTCAACAAAGAAATGCCTATATCATCTCCTAAACTGAATAATACTACTATTTCGCTTTGCAAAACACTTGGGGGCAAGTTCTCGACATCAACTATTATACACAGAATATTTCAGCAATCCTTACTCACACATTAGCACATAATTCACTCAAGCTTGGATCTTTCTCGATTCTCTAGTCAAAGCAGTTAAGCATAGTCATAATTATACAATTTAAGGCACTTATTTTAGAATCAAGAACTGAGGTTGAACATCACAAATAAGGTATATATCACTTCTAAAACATGTGCATTGGAGGGGATTAACTCTGTAAGTTAGGAACTTTTTATTCAATTGAACTAGAAAATTTATACTATACTCGGTTCAAATACACCCTTGGAAAAGAATAATGGCATATATAAAAACCAAGGGGAATTATTTAAATTAAACAAAAACTAGCATACACTAAACTGAAAAATAAAATAAAATAATTTTTTTTATAATAAATTTCGAATTTCGAGATCTCATTTTTCATGAAGAAAATCCAACAGGGATCTAATTCGAAATTAGGACTACTTACTATCTATCAATACTATAATCTAACAAAATAAACTAAAAGCAACTTTAACAAACTAAACAAAATCAAACAAAATAACAAAATACCGTCAAACAAAATACGAAAAAAATATAAACATAAGTACATTACAATAGGGGCTGGGCAAACCACCCCGCACTTAAAAACTTGCATTGTCCCTAATGCAAAATAAAAATAAACTGGATTATAAAAGAGATTCCCTGAGGCCATTGGGCTAAGCATCATCATCCTCAAAGGTGCGCATGTATTCCTCGTCATCTGAGGGAATAAAGTTCACATCTTCATCCAGTGGAATGTGTCCTTGCTGAGATAGTCCTAACCATTGCTATGTGAAAGGAGATAGAGGGTGACTTTGTTTCAACTCTTCCAAGTTCACTTCCCTTCTGGAAGTGCGAAGGCGCATGTCAGCAAATAATATCTGCAAAGTCTCTTCCACCCGGACATATCTTTGATCGGCATTAAGTGCATCAGTAGGAGGATCTATCACATTAGTGACATCAAGCGCCCTGGTAGGAAATATTGCTTCTATTTTTCGATCGTAGTGATATTCTTTTTCAATACAATACGTCCGCAATAACCGAGTGATCATACTCGGATAGTGTAAGCGACGTCCCCCAAAAGGTCTCACCTTTGACATGTGGTCCAGCATAATCTTTCCAAGATCAACCTGCATTCCTGTCAAAAATGCGTAAATCAAGCAAATCTTTAATCTTGATACATCTGTATCACTTTGTGTTGGCAAGATTCTTGCATTTATTATCTTCAAAACAACCCTGGCAGGACGCTGGAATGTCCCTTTCTTCATGTCCTTATGACACCCATTTGAATCTCTAGTCCACAAGGCGAAGGATTCTGCACCACATTGGCATTTTGGAAGAATTTCATAAGTTTAGGTTGAGGTGTATTTCAATGTTATTGATATCCGTTTGGGATACCGACTCTGGGAATAGATCCGTATAGTGATTCTGGTATTGGGAGCGCGTCCGGAAGTGGATTCGGAGGTCCATAGGTCATTTTGGGGTCATTTGGTTAAAGTTAGATGAAGGTTTTTGAGAATTTTGACCGAAATTGGACTCTTTGATATCGGGGTTGGATTTTAATTCCGGAAGTTAGAGTAGGTCAGTAATATCGAATGTGACTTATGTGCCAAATTTGAGGTCAATGAGACGTTATTTGATAGGTTTCGACATCGAATGTAGAAGTTTGAAGTTCTAAAGTTCATTAAGCTTCAATTGGGGTGCGATTCATGATTTTGATGCTGTTTGATGTAATTTGAGGCTCGAACAAGTCTGTG
Source organism: Nicotiana glauca (assembly GCA_026770625.1). NCBI lineage: Eukaryota > Viridiplantae > Streptophyta > Magnoliopsida > Solanales > Solanaceae > Nicotiana > Nicotiana glauca. The sequence continues at coordinate 47,216 of MU668942.1, forward strand.
TTATGTTATGGGTGTAGTTTGTATGATTGGATAGGATCTCGGGGTCCTCGAGTGTATTTCAGAGCAGTTCGGGTTGTTTTGCAATAGCTGATGCTGGTGTCTGGTATTGTTCTTCGCATTTGCAAGGATCCTATCGCACTCATGAAGAAGGATTTGTCTTCTAGGATTCGCGTTCACGAAGAGTTTCTTACGTTTGCAAAGAGGAAAATCTCTGTTACGCAGGTCTTAATTCGGAGGCTCATTTCTCACAATCTATAAGAATTTTGGAGATGATCCAAAAAATAAAAGTTATATCCCTTTATGTCTAATTTTCAGAAAGACAAACCATTTAGAATTTGGATTTGTGTACAAAGAGTTATGGCAAGTACACTACAGGCTGTCCAGGAAGATGAAGAAGAAATTTATGTTACACAGGACTGGCTGAGGCAGATTATATCTCAAAATCTACAAGGTATTGGGAGATGACCAAAACACAAAAGTTGTATATATTGGTTTCTAGTTTTCAAAACATTAAACGATTTATCTTTTAGAGTTTTGTAAAAAAAATTATGGCCATTATACTAGAGGATATCTGTGAAGAGTTTGGAAATAGCTTTTGATAATTTTCTTCATAGCGAATGCAAAAAAGGGTCTCCTGGGCAGTGTATAAGTTTGAAAAAATGGGTTTTGCTCATTTCAGCTTATTTCCTCAATGGAAGCCGACCTAGGAGCGATTTTGGAGCTCAATTTTCATCATCAATGTCAACGTAAGTGATTCCTACATATTGCAAGTTAATTATTTGGATTATATGTATTTTTTAACATGGAAAATTAGTGAAAATTTGCGGGTTTGGTAAAAAAAACCTAGAAATTGGTACTTTGGATTTTGACCATGAATTCGAGCATGGAATTTAAAACAAATTATATATATTATATTTCGTGGGGGTTATGGGTAAAATTTATCTTCAAAAATTTCCGGAATTCGGGTACGTGGGCCTTGGGGTGAATTTTAGGATTCTTGCATTTAGAGTTGGGTAATCACCTTAATAATTGGAATATGAACTTTTGAGCGTATATTGATTTGTTTATACACCATTTAAATAGTTTTGGATTATTCGTCACTGGTTTGGAGGTTTGAGTTCATTCTTGGACTGGAAAGTATGTCTTGAGACGAGGTAAGTCTCCTTTCTAACCTTGTAAAAGGGAATAAACCTCATAGGTGAAATACATTAATATATTCTTTTAATTGTGAGGTACTACATACGCACGAGGTGACGAGAGTATCGTACGTAACTACTAGCTATGCCTATGCCCGGGTAGCCTAGGTTTACATTACGCCTTGTTGATGTCGTTGTCGATTTATGTTTGTGGGTTGCCTGAGAAGAAACAAAATTGATGTTGAGTAACAATTTCCTTGAAAGAGTTGAAATTTGAAGACTTTAAGATTTAAAAGATTTGAACTTCGAGATTTCAAAAAGAATTAAATTATATTATAATATCTTAAGAAATCTATGTGTAACGGCGTCACATGTATGTTTCGTGAGCGGGGTAATTTCCTTACAAAGTTTGACGTTGAATTTATATTTTTTAAAAGAATCAAGAAAGAGATATAATTTAAATGTTAAAATTATAGTTGGCCGCGTCGCAGGTATGATTCGCGCGTGGGGTATTTTCTTACCTTTATATTTGACCGTGTCGCATGTATGATTCGCGAGCGGGGACCACGTCACATGTATGATTCGCGAGCGGGGAAATTTATAGACGCATCTATGGTTTGTGCCATTCGACCCTTGGTAGTGCACACATTACATTTATGTTGGATCGGGACGAATATCCTCGGTGGAATTTATGCGTGACAATTGAGTTGGAAACCTTTTTATAAATTGTATAAAGACGTTGTTTGAGAAATCAAATGTTTTAAATGAAGAAAGTGCTTGGGGTTCTTTAATATGATGAAAGAATTGTCCAGTTATTTTTTGTTCCAAGTTTTATTGTTATCTCTATAAATCATGCTTAATTAGAATCTCACAATATTATATTCAGAACACTATTAAGTGTCGAAGTCGACCCCTCGCCACTACTTCTTCGAGGTTAGACTGGATACTTACTGGGTACGCATTGTCTTCGTACTCATACTACACTTGCTGTACATTTTGTTCTACATGCATATATATACATTTCGTGATCTTGTCAATGCAGCGGCAAGGTTGATATAGGGACTTGAGGCGAGATGCATCTTATGTGCGATACGCAGCCAGCAGAGTCTCCTTCAAAGTATTGATATTTTCCTTTCTGTTCAAATTTTTATTCCGGATAGTTATTGTATTTTATTTTATTCTTTAGAAAACTCTCATGCACTTGTGACACTAGGTCATGGGAGGATTATTATATTTTATTTTATTCTTTTGTAACACTCTCGCACTTCTGACACCGAGTCATGGGAGGATTATGGGATATTCAATATTGAAATTGGAAAATATTGTTATTTTTCTATAAAGATAATCTTTTAGTAGTTAAATTGAAGGACATATGATTTCAAAAATATGAAAATGAGAATTAAATTAATTATTGGTGTTGGCTTGCCTGGCAGTGGTGTCTGACGCCATCACGACCTTTAATGGATTTTGGATCGTGACAACATGGTATCAGAGTACTAGGTTCAATTAGTCTCACAAGTCATGAGAGATTCTAGTAGAGTCTTGTAGATCGGTACAGAGACATCTGTAGTTATCCTCGAGAGGCTACAGGGTTGTAGGAGCACTTCTCTTCTTGATTCCTCATCATGCGATTTGATTCATTTGAGGCTTGTGCCTTCCTTTTCTTCTTATTCAATCTTATGCAACGTGAAGCGCTTGTTATAAATAAGGAATTTGAGGAATTGTAATGGTACCATAGATGTGGTGTAGGATGTTCCTCCCTACATATTTGCTTAGGGCGATTGTCATCACCTTGTGGAAGGTCGTTCCATCGTTTTAGCTCAGTATCAGTATTACCTAAGTTTCAAATTTTGGCTTTGATTATCATGGAGATTTGTGCATTGTTATCGCATAATGTCTGTGTAATTATAGGATGCTTGTCGATGCATCGGAACAATGAATGACATGGAAAGTGGTTTACTCAGTGCATGACTTAGAGGTTCAGTATTTTATTTTCGGTGGAGGAAAGGCAATTGGCCTATGAAGGCTCAGTTATGGGTTGATGGAGCAATAAGACTTGATATTTTTGAGCGTGGTAGAAATTAATATGTGAGATGGTGCCAAAGAAGAGGTTGTTAGAGGTAGCTGTAAGAACCCAATTTAGGCTCGTGACCGGCTCTTAGGAGCAAGTGCTCCCAATAATTCTCATCGGTATTTTACAAAAAATCAGAAAGAGTTTCCCCTATTTTTGGACTATCCCAAATATTTCCCCGACACAAAATCAACAACCAACCATCCTAATATCAAACCAAACAAACGATAACTTATCAATTAACCAAAACAAGTCTCCACCATTACTAATCAACCCATTACCAACTAGAAATACTAATTTATCTCCAACTTTAATAATAAAGAACAATACTCAACATAAGACTGTAATAACTAAATAATGCTCATGACACTAAAAGAGTGACTATGTAGCGACTCTATTAATTCAAAGAATAGACCATAACAATAAATAAAATCTTCGCCCACACGAACAAGTGTGAGTCTCACCAAGAACTATCAACATGTGCGCTCCAATTAACGAAATCCTCGCTTGCGTTAACTGTTGTCTCTGTAAAAAAAATTAACAGGGAATGATTCACTATCTCAGTGAGTAATAACACTCAACCACAACCATTTTTATTGGGGACAAGTCAGAAAACATGCCAGCAAACAGAAAATAATATAAGGATGCCCTTTCAGAAACAATAAATAATTGTTAGTCTCATCATATTTTTCTTGTAGTATAATACACCTAACAATTTAGTAATAACCTCGGTAACCACTAAATAATATCAATATTCACATTTTGGGATGTTTCAATGAACGGATCATGTAATCGGTATAACTGTGGACTTCTTCGCAAGAAGTCAAATATAACAGTAGTCCCTACTCGAGGAAAATCGGTAACGGTATGCTAGTTCTACCTTCCCACTAGCGAGGGATATAACTGTACTCTGTATTTGGTAAATACAAGGTGGACCAGGTCTAATGAACCCACCGTTAGCTACGGGATCCTTCAAAGTCTACTCCCATGTATACTTGTCTCTGTATCCGTATATACTCATCAAAAAATATTTTAAAACAATATAGGGCATTTAGATTCTTATCAAATCATGAAATTTCATTTCGATAAAAGTAAATTCAAGTAACGGTAAAACATATCTAGTGATAGCAAGAATATTTAAAACAACGGTAATCATATCAAATAACTATTTCGGTATCATATCGAGTAAAAGACTTGTCCCACATGCAAATCAAAATAATCTGTAGCATAATCATATTAAAATTATGTGTAAATCATGCAAGTTATGAAAATACAAATTGCTATAAGATTACTACTCACAGTACTTGTGCCGAAATTCCAAATTCTTCACCTCGAGCAATTTGTTGAACTTCCTCCAATTCAATCAATAATACATAATATCGGTCTCATGTTAATTTCTATGTTTAACCTAATTCATAGCTAATTTGGAATACCCAACCCTTGAGGTTCCATATTTGACTCTTAATTCTACGAATTGTATTTACCCACATATGAGTAATTACTAATCTATCAACTCCAACCTATTCATATAATTTATTAATCCAACTTCATAAAGTTCTATTGATTCTTTTGGAAGAAAATTCTCAATTGTGTGAATAAACTATTGTAATTTCTATTACTCAGTAGAATCTTCCAAATCAAGAGAATCGAAATTAAAATCTACCAGAAGAAGAAGTTCAAGTAATACCCGTAAAACACAATTAGTGCTTAAGATTCCTCAACAGTTATAGATATGGTTCCAACGCAGTGCATCAACTTATTCCTCCTTCTTTTCTCTTTTCTTTCTTTCTTCTTTTATTCGTTTTTGTTTGATTTTTTTCTATTTCGTTCGAAGCTTTCACGTTTCTAGCAGAAAGCTTTGCTTTCTAACCCTTAAAACTTTGGCAGATTTGTTAATGGGCTTCAACCCTTTGTTTTCAATTCTTATTTTTTTATAGTTATTTTATTATTATTACTACTATTTTTCTAAAGGAACCATTCACCCTTATAAAAATAGGGTATTAGATCCTCCCCACCTTATGAAATTCGGTCCCCGCATTTTACTCAAGTACGTACTTGTAGACTGAAACAAATGGGGGTACTTCGCTTGCATATCTTTTTCTACTTCCCAAGTAGCTTCTTTAACTGTATGATTTCGCCATAAGACTTTTACAAACTCAATTTCTTTTGATTGTAGATTTCTTACTTGCGTATCAATAATAGCCATCGGCTCCTCCTCGTAGGACAACTTCTCATCGAGCTGTATAGTCGGTGCTTCAATCACCTGAGATGAGTCCGATATACATTTTCTTAGCATTGAGGCATGAAATTCAGGATGAATAAAGGACAACTCAGTAGGAAGTGCCAAACGATAAGCCACCGCTCTGACTCAGTCTAGTATCTCATACGGTCCTATAAACCTGGGGCTCAACTTGCCTCTTTTCCCAAACCGCATCACGCCTTTCATAGGGGAGACTCGTAGGAGCACTTTGTCCCCAATTATGAACACTAAATATCTTCTTCTCTTTTCAACGTAAGACTTTTGTCTACTTTGAGGTGTAAGCAATCTCTATCTGATAAACTGGAACTTGTCTAAAGCTTCTTGTACTAGGTCGGGTCCCAATAAGTTAGTCTCACTAGCTTGAAACCATCCGATAGGAGAACGACATCTGCTACCATACAATGCTTCGTACGGTGCAATTTGAATAGTCGATTGGAAGCTATTGTTGTAAGCAAATTAAGCTAAAGGTAGATAAGTGTCCCAACTACCTCCAAACTCAAGAATGCAAGCTCTCAACATATCCTCCAAGATCTGTATAGTACGTTGAGACTGCCCATTTGTCTGTGGATGAAATGCAGTACTAAGATCTACTCGTGTACCCAATGCTTCTTGAAAAGATTTCCAAAAGCGTGAAGTGAATTGTGATCCTATATCAGAGATGATGGATACTAGAACTTCATGAAGTCAGACAATTTCATTCATAAAAATCTTTGCATACCTCACTTCACAATATGTAGTCTTCACTGGCAAAAAGTGTGCTCATTTTGTTAGTCGATCTACAATTACCCATACCGAATCATAACCTCTAAGGGTTCGTGGTCGACCGGTGACAAAATCTATAGTAATTCTTTCCCATTTCCACTCTAGAATCTCAATTTGTTGTAGTAGTCCTGAGGGTCACTAATGCTTAGTTTTGACCTGCCGACACGTCAAACAATTAAAAACAAAGTTAGCAACATCTTTCTTCATACTTTCCCACCAATAAAATTGCTTCAGGTCATGGTACATTTTTCGGGATCTAGTACGTATGGTGTATTTAGAGTTGTGGACTTCTTCAATAATAGCATGTCTCAACCCATCTACATCTGCTACATATAGCCTGTCACCTATTCGAAGAACACCATCACTTTCAACAAGCATATCCTTGCTTTTACTAGCTAAGGCCTCATTTCTGTATTTGCATAATCATTCATCCTCATATTGGGTGGCCTTAATGCATTCAACTAATGAAGACTTGGCCTGAGCACAAGCCAACAATGCCTCTAATTTTCTGACACTACATCTGATACATGTATCTTCTAGTGTCTGTATATCTTTGGCCAAAAGTCTCTTTGCAGGAGCTATATGTGCCAAACTCCCCATAGATTTTTTGCTCAATGCATCAATCACCTTATTGGCTTTTCCAGGATGATATCAAATAGAACAATCATAGTCTTTGAGTAGTTCCATTCACCGACGGTGCCGTAGATTCTAATTTCTCTACTGAAAGATATACTTCAAACTTTTATGGTCAGTATAAATCCCACAAGTTTCGCCATATAGGTAATGCCTCCAAATTTTTAGAGCAAATACCACTACAGCCATCTCCAAATCATGAGTAGGATAGTTTTGCTCGTGTTTTTTCAATTGTCTCGAAGCATAAGCTATAAGACGACCATTTTTCATGAGAACATATCCTAATCCCACACTTGAGGTGTCACAAAATACTGAAAATCCTCCAGAACATGATGGTAAGGCTAATATTGGTGCAGTTGTAAAACATGTTTTGAGTTTTTGAAAGCTCTGATCACATTCCTCCGTCCACTGAAATGTTGCATTTTTTTGTGTTAGCTTGGTCAGCGGCGCTGCTATTCTGAACAAATCCTACGCAAAACGCCTGTAATAGCCTGGCAAACCTAAAAAGCTGCAAATCTCTATAGGAGAAGTAGGTCTGGACATTTCTGTACAACTTCGGTCTTCTTAGGATGTACCATAATTCCATCTGTGAATAAAACATGCACCAGAAATGCTACCAAGTCTAGCCAGAATTCATACTTCAAGAACTTAGCATAAAGTCGATGTTCTCGAAATGCATACAACACAGTCCTGAGATGATTCCCGTGTTCTCTTTGGCCTCCAGAATATATAAGGATATCATCAATAAATACTATTACAAATCTATCAAAAAAAAGCTTGATTACCCTATTCATTAAATCCATGAATGCAACTGGAGCATTTGTCAGTCCGAAAGGCATCATAAGAAACTCATAGTGCCCTTATCGAGTTCTAAAAGCAGTCTTAGAAATATCTTCATCTTTGATTCTACGTTGATGATAACCAGAAGGAAGGTCAATCTTTGAAAAGTGCACAGATCCTTGTAACTGATCAATCATGTCATTTATATGATGCAATGGATACTTATTGTGTATGGTTATCTTGTTCAACTGCCTGTAACCAATGCACATTCTTAGGAATTCGTCTTTCTTCTTTCCAACAGTACTGGTGCACCCCATGGTGATACACTAGGTCTAATAAAGCCATTATCTAACAAATCTTGTAACTGTTGCTTTAGCTCCCTCAACTTTGCTGGTGCCATTCGATATGGGGGTATCGATATGGGTTGTGTGTCAGGTAGCAAATTCATAGCAAAGTCTATTTCTCGTACTGGAGGCAATCCTGAAAAATCCTCAAAAAATACATCAGAAAATTCTTTCACTACCGATATATTTTCTATACTAATTTTTTCCTTTCTCGTGTCATTTACAATAGCTAAGAGACCCAAGCAACCTTTGTTCAGGAGTCGTTGAGCCTTCATAAAACATACAATTTAGCAAGTCTCTAGAGTCTGACTCCCTCTTAGAATAAAACAGGGTTCAATTGGTATCTCAAACTTTATTGTCTTCGAATGAAAATTGACTATAGCATAGCAAGAAGATACAATAAGGTTAGCTAGAGTATCTCTACCCTCAACCCGAATCTGACAAGCACGATACATGTATTCAGCTAATAAAGACTCTCCAACAGTTGTAGCAACTAGAAAAGGATCATTCAATAGCTCAGGCTGTCTATTAAACCTCAAAGCAAAGTACGAGGACACATAGGAGTTGGTATATCCCAGATAAATCAATGAAATTGCATCAAATGAAAAGACAGAAAGAATACTTGTAACCACTGCACTTGAGGCCTGAGCATCCTGTCTAGTAAATGCAAAAACTCTTGCCTGATCTCTACTAGCATTCCCTTGTCCTTGATTCACAGTAGTACGGTCTGCAACACCTCGACCTCTATTTCCTGTACCTGTAGCACCTGAAGTATTACGAGTAGGCTAAGTCAGTGCAACTAACTGAATAGAAGCCTGATTGAAATTTCTCGGAGGCTGAGGGCAATCCCTCAAGTGATGTCCTGACTGGTCATACCGAAATCACTCTCCAGATAGAACACGACATTGGCCCAAATGCGATCTACCACAGGTCTGGTAGGCTAGAGTAGTGGCATATATATGCCCAGAATTACGATGTCCAAATGCTGACGGTCCCCTAATGCCCTATCTATAATGCGGCATATATGTGGACTGCAAAGACAAATGTGTCCCTGCCTGATAACCCTGTTGTTGTCACTGATTTCCTGCTCTTCATTTTTTCACTAAAACCGCCACTGAAAGACCTTCATGTCTTGGCCTTCTTATGTAAATCACTAGCTGCACGCTCATCCCTTCCCTTTTTTTCAATCTTTCTAGCAAGGTCAACTATATCAGAGTAGGATATAGTCTTCATCTGTGGGGCTACTGTAGCATATAGATGACCAACCAATCCATCAACAAACCTCTGAATTCGAGCTTCTTCGGTAGGCACAAATTAAGGAGCATATATAGCCAGCTTTCAAAACATAGTGTTATATGTTGACACATCCATATCTGGAGTTTGAACCAATTTCTCAAAGTTTCTAGCATATTTTTGCGTCAGGCTGTCTAGAAGAAAATAATTCTTGAACAACTTAGTGAACTCGTCCCATGTCAGTGGCGCTGTTCTTGCTAGTTTTTCTAGAAATACTATTTTATACCATGTGTTAGCCATATCCTCTAGTTTGTATACTGCAAGCTCCATGGCACTCTCACTAGAACATCCAAGAGCACGTAATGCCTTGAGTGCCCCATCTAAGAACTTTGAGGATCTACTGAATTATCGAAAATTATGAATTTTGTCGATTTTAATTCCAGAAACTCTTATAGGGATACTTCCTTATTCTAAGTCTGTGCATGTACTTGTATCTATAAAGTAGCCTAAGGAGTTGCACTTCCAGCCTGAGTAGGCACCAATGCCTCTAACATATTCAATAACATTGTCTGCAAGTAAGGCAATAGTAGGTACAACAACTGGCACTGGTGGTGGAGCATGCTGAACTCCCTGCCCTTGCACTTGATCTGGCATAACAGCTTGGGGTTGACCCATGTTCCCAACTTCTGGTTGAGGAGCATTTTGTCTTCTAGTTTGATGTACCCCAACTTGACCGCCACTTCGGGTAGTACCAAGTCTAGCACCACGTCTAGTAGATGAGGGTGTGCATGTCCTATCCATCTGTGAATGAAATGCTCCAAAGTCAATCTCAAATTATCTCAACATACGATCAAACAATGAAAGAAGGGAAAACATTCCTAGATGTTCAGTAGCCTAAGGATAAAAAGTATGGGCACCTACATACCCATGAACAAACTCTACTAAACATTGATCCATGACTCGGGAATTAAAGCCTAAGGTCTGATACAAACTTTGTTACGACCAAATTTATGATCGTGACCGGAGCGTAGGAGCAAGTGCTCCCAAGTAAGTCTCATCGGTATTTTGGAGAAAATCAGACAGAGTTTCCCCTGTTTTTGGACTATCCCAAAAATTTCCTTGTCTCAAAGTCAACAACCAACCATCCTAATATCAAAACAAACAATAGATAACTTATCAATTAACCAAAACATGTCTCCACTATTACTAATCAACCCATTAACAACTAGAAATACCAATTTATCTCCAACTTTGATAATAAAGAACGACACTCAACATAAGACTATAATAATAGAATAATACTTATGACACTAAAAGAATGACTATGGAGCGACTCTATAATTAAAAAAAAGACCTTAACAATAAATAAAATCTCCACCCACACGAATAAGTGCGAGGCTCACCAAGAACTATAAACTGGTGTGCTCTAATTAACGAAATGCTTGCCAGTGTCAACTGTTGTCTCTGTAAAAAGTTAGCGGGGAATAAGTCGCTAGCTCAGTGAGTAATAACACTCAACACAACCAATTTTACTGGGGACAAGTCAGAAAACATGCTAGTATATCAAACAGTAAATAATATAAGATTGCCCTTTCTGAAACAAGTCTCATCATGTTTTTCTTGTAGTATAATACACATAACATTTCGGTAAAAACCTCGGTAAACACTATATAATATTAACATTCACATTTTGGGAGGTTTCAATGAACAAATCATGTAATCGGTATAACTATGGACTTCTTCGCAAGAAGTCAAATATAACAGTAGTCCCTACTCGAGGGAAATTGGTAACAGTATGCTAGTTCTACCTTTCCACTAGTGAGGCTATAAGTGTACTCTATAGTCGGTAAATATAAGGTGCACCAGGTCTAACGAACCCGCCGTTAACTACATGATCTTTCAAAGTTTACTCCCATCTATAATTGTCTCTGTATCCGTATATACTCAAAGGAAAATAGTTTAAAACAATATAGGGCATTTCAATTCTTATCAAGTCATGAAATTTCATTTCGATAACAGTAAATTCAAGTAATGGTAAAATATACCTAGTGACAACAAGAATATTTAAAACAACGGTAATCATGTCAAATAACTATTTCAGTATCATATCGAGTAAAAGACTTGTCCCACGTACAAATCAAAATAATCGGTAACATATTCATATTAAAAATCATGCATAAATCATGAAAGTTATGAAAATAGAAATTACGGTAAGATTACTACTCATTGTACTCGTGCCGAAATTTCAAATGCTTCACATCGAGCAATTATACAACTTTCTCCAATTCAATCTATAATTACATAATATTGGTCTCATGTTAATTTTTATGTTTAGGCTAATTCATAGCCAATTTAGAATACCCAACCCTCGAGGTTCCATATTTGACTCTTAATTCGCCGAATTATATCTACCCACATATGAGTAATTACTAATGTATCAGCTCCAATCTATTTATATAATTTATTAATCCAATTTCATAAAGTTCTATTGACTCTTTAGGAAGAAAATTCTCAATTATGTGAATAAACTAGTGTAATTTCTATTACTCAGTATAATCTTCCAAATCATGAGAATTGAAATTAAAATCTACCAGAAGAAGAAGTTCAAGTAATACCCGCAAAATACAATTTGTGCTTCAGATTCCTCTACAGTTATATCTATTGTTCCAACGCAGTGCACCAACTTCTTCCTCCTTCTCTTCTCTTCTCTTCTCTTTTCTTTCTTTATTCTTCTGCTCATTTTTGTTTGATTTTTTTCTTTTCCGTTTGAAGCTTTCACGTTTCTAGCAGAAAGCTTTGCTTTCTAACCATTAAAAATTTGGCAGATATGTTAATGGGCTTCAGACCTTTGTTTTCAATTCTTATTATTTTTTTATATTTAGTTATTATTATTATTATTATTATTATTATTATTATTATTATTATTATTATTATTATTATTATTATTATTATTATTATTATTATTATTATTATTATTATTATTATTATTATTATTATTATTATTATTATTATTATTATTATTATTATTATTATTATTATTATTATTATTATTATTATTATTATTATTATTATTATTATTATTATTATTATTATTATTATTATTATTATTATTATTATTATTATTATTATTATTATTATTATTATTATTATTATTATTATTATTATTATTATTATTATTATTATTATTATTATTATTATTATTATTATTATTATTATTATTATTATTATTATTATTATTATTATTATTATTATTATTATTATTATTATTATTATTATTATTATTATTATTATTATTATTATTATTATTATTATTATTATTATTATTATTATTATTATTATTATTATTATTATTATTATTATTATTATTATTATTATTATTATTATTATTATTATTATTATTATTATTATTATTATTATTATTATTATTATTATTATTATTATTATTATTATTATTATTATTATTATTATTATTATTATTATTATTATTACTACTACTACTACTATTACTATTTTGCTAATGAACAATTCACCCTTATAAAATATAGGGTATTACAGTAGTAGAGTGTAACAATTTTGGAATCAGATGGATATTCTTAATGTTGATGGGCTCGAGAAAGATGATCTTCGAAAAGGTTTAAAGTTAGTAGCGATCTATTGATTAAAGTGCTACGGAGATAGATATTGATTTGAGGTAACAACAGGGTAGCGAAGGATGAGGAAGGGCAGGTGAGAGTGTGTGTCGAGTAGGTTCTTAAGGAGGGAGTTTGACTAAAGTGGGATACTGGCAGAGTAGCAAATATGTTCTGTGGTAGGATGACTACACATCTTGAAGAAAGTTTAGAGTGATTTGGAATTCATGATGGAAAGTGACTAGGTCTATGGGCTTAATGTTGAATTTTGGCTACTATACGAAGGAAAGAGGGATACGACAGAAAGGATCTTGCTTGATATGAAGAAAGATACATCATGACTTCGGGGAATTTCGCCAGTCGATTGTGCAAGATCATGTTAACAGGGGATAAAGAATCTTGGCGGGTTATAGAGTTATGCAATGGTAGCTTCAAGATAAGTGGGAAAGTTCCACCACCTACCATTGGATTGTATGGTCGTCTATTTGTGTGATTTCTTGTTATCGGCGTATTGGTAGGTTAATACAACTAAGAAAGAGGACATCAGTAGTAAATTGAGTAAAGGATTAGAGGAATGTGTGTTATAGTTGGCCTTATTGACTCATGTTCAGGCTCTTGGAAGGTTCATTATTTACGCTTAGTACAGAGGCGATTTTCAAGGAAAGTGATTCATTCGGGTGCTTCAGTGAGAGGGTGTTCATGTGCTAGCGGGGCCTTGGAGTTTAATTTTTATTCGGTACTAAGTCAGAGTAGGTGACTCTCAACAACGGCCCTAGTAGATTCGAAGGTTAAAGTGCGATGCCTAAGGATTTTGAGTCTGTAATATGGTTAAGTATCGAGCTTTTGTAGCGGGTTATGAATGAGGCTTGGAGTTTTCTATGTTATCTTTGGTCTGCGGTGTAGCATTGGAGGAATGGGAAAAAATCACTTCAGACTCATAGAGGAATTATCAGAATGGGTGTACCAGTTGAACATGCGAATATGCACACAAGGAGGATATGAGATGGTTCGTGGGATTTAGGACATCGTGGTCTCGTGAAATAAGGTCACTCAGGATGAGTGCGGATTTAGGTTTATGACGTAATTAATGGAGCTATTATTATTTCTAAGGCAGGTTAATAATAAATTAGGAAAAGATAGGTCTGCTAAAAACAGTTGAATTGGCTTGATGGTGGCAATGATCAGCTCCTTCAACGCGTTGAGTTATGCATGTGATTTTTGGCGGTACGTGCAAGTCTTGACGGCCATCGTTATTGATTTTATTTGGAGGAATTCAAGTATTTTGGCATGTTATATGTAGATGGATCTCGGAAGAGTTATGGTGGTTTAGACCACTACTTAAGGTGTGAATTTTTTGCGGATATGAGAATTCAGTCACGTGTTGCAATGGCTCTCTTGAAATGAGTTAAGTAGAAGGTTTCTATATGATGAAGTGTTTAACCTATTAGTGGTTCAAGAGTTATGATAAACTTCTTATACTCTTGCGCATTGGTGTGATTAAGTGTATCAAGTAGCATGGGATTCGAAAGTTGAGGATTCAAAATTGCGGTTCGGTGTTGATAAGGATGTCATGAGCTCGGATGAGCAGGGATAGGATTTAGATGTTTAAAGTAAGATGGTATTATTTTCAGCATCAACTAAGGTCGATGTCAAGGTGTAAGAGGCCTTGTGTATTTATTTGTGGATTCCTAATTTGCTTTACAGCTTTAGTGCGGTTGGTGGTATGAATGTACAGACTTGTCACCTGGTGCGGAAGGTCATGGGAGCATATCCCACGGGAAGATTGTATAAGTGTGACGTGTAGTCACTTGATTGATTGAAGAATTGAAACCAAGTAGGAAAATTGTGGTAATATCGCTAATTTGAGAACTTATTCCTGGAGAGCGCTCAGTTCATTTGGCTCTGGACTGTGGAAGTTTATTCCAATTATGATGGTTGTTTTTGTGTGTTATAAGAGAAAGGGGTATTATGGACCCTTGAAAAGTTATTATCCTTGTACGGTGCAATCAGAATCGGCTTGAGGTCCATAGTTGGATTTAAATATGAATATAGGCTCTATATCAGGCTGGATGTGTTCATTTCGGCATGGCGCTCCTTATGGAGGTGTATTCGGACGTTGGATGTCAGTTTCGTCATTGGATATTTCATGTAATACTATATTATGCCATGTGAGTTGTGAAACGGCTTGATAAATTTCACATGTGCCGAGGTTTCGCATAGCGATGATGTTATGCGAGTAGGATTGCTCTCAAGATTCAGATCATATATTGCACCTTAGTTGTGCTTAAATTTTGTAGCATATGGCACTATTTGTCTCCCCAGGGATGATATTATGCAGTTAGCATGCTTGTGGCCAATATCCGGTATTTGCAATAATGAGCATTCTAGCTCGGTAAATATTTCCTTATATAGACTTTATGTGTTGATCGGGTGGCATGCCGCCACGGGTATGTTGTTTGGATCGGGTTGCACGCCGCAGTAGTGTGATGTTAAGTACAGTCCCCTATATCTATTTTTGTGTGTTTTCTTTTCCATTTTCTGAGGTTCATAACACCTTTTCAATCTTCTAGTTAGTTACGCGAGTTTAGTAGTCCTTTCCAGAGTTTGTTTTCCTTATGTATCACATTCGAGTTGGTAGCTTATTGGCACATTGTGGTATCACATGAGACTTTTGATCGTATCTGGGGTGACTTATTTGTCACGACACAGATTCTTCACCGTCGGGATCGTGATGGCGCCTAGATTTTTAGAATGCTAGGAAAACCAACAGATAAAGATTTAATACGCTGCCCGCTATCCGAATCAGTAATAACAATAACTAAACCAACACAGAGTGAAGAAATGAAGAATTTCATAATAATTCAAATACTAATAAATGTCTACCCAAAATCTGGTGTCACAATCCACGAACTTCTAAAAGTCACTACAAATATTGGTTTAAAGAAAATACATTTTTTTCTCGAAATAAAAGAAAACATTGAAACTAGGATAAATGGAAGGGCACTCCAGGGTCTGCAAACGACGACAGATCAACTTTGGACCTCCTGATGCACTAAAGGCAGCAACTCAACTCAGATCAACACAGACCGGTACCGAAATATGCAAAAAGTACAGAATGCAGTATCAGTACAACTGACCTGATGTACTAGCAAGTGCCGAGCCTAACCTCGGCGAAGTAGTGACAAGGCTAGGACATGACAATAAAATGAACCCGTGCAGTTAAATCATATATGGGAAAATAACAACAAATGGAAATTTAGCAGATAATAACGGGAAGGGGGAAAACGTGCGGAGGAGAATGTCTAATCTTAAGAATAGTACGACAAAGAAACATAATAAATATCATGCTTTGCACAAATGAAAGTAATAACATAGCTGACAAGTGCAGGACATCACCCTTTGTGAATTAACTCTCTTATAACATGGCACGACATCACCCTTTGTGCCATAACTCTCTCATAGCATGGCACGACATCAACCTTCGAGAATTATCACTCACAGAATATGGCACGACATCACCCCTCGTGCGTTATCACTCACTCACAAAATATTGCACGACATCACCCTTCGTGCTTTAACACTCTCCCTCACCAAGACAATGAACAATAATCACAGGGAGACAGAAATATCAAGAATCAGTCTTACTTCAACAATTGATTCCACAATACCATCCTCAACTTTGTGTTAATACTCAATCAGTACCAAATCTCGTAAAACATGTTGAGAGTTGCTCAACACATAGAATAACGGGTCTAAACATGAGTTACATGATCAAAGAGTACAACAGAAACAAGAATAAGACTAACTCGCATGCTATGACTCGACAACATCGTATAGGTACTCGTCACCTCACCTATACATCATACTTCAACTACCAAACACGTGGCAAATAATGCAACAATACCTAATCCCTAAAGCTAAGGTTTGACACACTACTTACCTCGCTACCACGGATAAACTAAAACCTCAATCACCGCGTTTCCTTTCACACTGGCCTCCGAGCCAATAGAATCTAGCGATTGCCAATCAAACAATTCAATGTAAGCCTTAGGAACTACCCCCGATTGTGAGTAATTCAATTTAGGACATTGAGCAAAAGTCAACACCCAGGCTTGCTTGGTCCAAACCCGAAACATGGACAAAAACCCAATTACCCATTCACCCCCGAGGCTGAATATACAATTGGTTTCGGAATCCGACCTCAATTTTTGGTCTAAATCTCCAAATTTTGAAATACCTAGTTTCTACCTAAAAATCACCAATTCCACCATGAAAATCCTAGATTCTTGGTTGATATCATGTTATAAGAAGTGAAAAATTGGAGGAAAAGAGTTAAGAATCAGTTACCTATGATTTGGGGAAGAACTAGCCTTTGGAAGATCGCCTCTTGAAGTTTAGGTTTTGAAATTTTGGGAAATGAATGAAAAATCGCGTCTAAGTCACTTTTACACAACCGCTGATGTTGCATTTGTGACCTGAGCTTTGCAATTGCAAATCTAGCAAATGCGAAGAACCATCGCAAATGCAAAGTTCTCCACATCTCTACTGCTTTCGCAATTGCGAATGTATGTTCGCAATTGTGAACAAGAACCTCCGCAAATGCGACAAGGTGATCGCATTTGCGATCACTGCCCTACCCAGTTTTACTTCGCAAATGCAAAGAAATCTTCGCAATTGTGAAGACTGCATGGCCTAGAATATGATCGTAATTGCGATGAAATCCTCGCAAATACGGAACCTGAAGGGTTCGCAATTGCGATGCCTGATCTCACAATTGCAAGATCAGTGGCCTACAACAGGTTCAGTCATACCAGCAATTTTTCTAAGTTCCAAAACACTCCGCAACCTATCCGAAACTCATCCGAGCCCCTAGGGCTCCAAACTTATTATGCACAGAAGTCTTAAAACATCATACAAACTTGCTCGTATGATCAAATCGCCAAATTAATATCCAAGCTATGGATTTAACACCAAAACACATGAAATTCTTAAGAACACTTGAACTTCCTATTTTTGCAGTCGCACGTTCGAATCACATCAAATAGACTCTGTTTTTCACCAAATTTCAAAAACATGACTTAAATTTTATATTAAACCCGTACCGGAATCCGGGACAAAAATACTAGCCTGATATCTACGAGATCAAACATTGTTCAATGCTATAAATCCTTAGATTTTCAATCTGAACAATACCAATCTGAACTCTGAGTTAATACTCAATCACTAACAAAACTTATAAAACATGATGAGAGTTTCTCAACACATACAATAATGGGTCTAAACATGAGTTATTTGATCAAAGAGTACAATAGTTACAAGAATAAGACTAACTCGTATTCTATAACTTAATAAAAACATATAGGTACTCGTCAGCTCACATATATATTGTACTTCAACAACAAAACATGTACAAAATAATGCAACAATACCTAATCCCTTAAATACTACCTTTTCTTTCACAGTAGCCTCCGAGCCAATAGAACTACCCACGATTGCAAGGAATTCAATTTAGGACATTTTATAAAAAGTCAACAAAATTCAACACCCAGGCCCATTTGGTCTAAACCCGAAACTTGGACCTAAACCCGAAACTTGGACCTAAAACCGATTACCCATTTGTCCCCGGGCCCGAATATATAATTGGTTTTGGAATCTGACCTTAATTTGAGTTCTAAATCACCAAATTTCGAAATCCCTAGTTTCTGCCCAAAAATCACCAATTCCGCCATGAAAATCCTAGATTGTAGGTTGAAAACTTGTTATATGAAGTGAAAGATTGAAAGAAAAGAGTTAAGAATCAATTACCTATGATTTGGGAAGAACTACCCTTTGGAAAATCACCTCTTGAGGTTTAGGTTTTCAATATTTGGGAAATGAATCAAAAATCCCGTCTAAGTCCCTTTTACCCAGTTACAGATGTTGCATTTGCTACCGAAGCTTCACAATTGAAAAGCTCGCAAATGCAAAGTTCTCCACATCTCTAGTGCCTTTGCAATTGCAAAGGTGTGTTCGCGATTGTGAACAAGAACCTCTGCAAATGCGACAAAATGATTGCATTTGCGATCACTACCCTACCCAATTTTACATCACAAATGCGAAGAAGTTTTTGCAATTGCAAAGACAGCATGGCCTAGCTTATGATTGCAATTGCGATGAAAGCCTTGGAAATGTGGAACCTGCGGGGTTCGCAATTTCGATGCCTGATCTCACAATTGCAAGATCAGAGGCCTGCAACATGTTCAGTCATACCAGCAATTTTCCTAAGTTACAAAACACTTTGTAGCCTATCCAAAACTCATCCGAGCCCCAGGGGCTCCAAACCAATCATGAACAAAAATCTTAAAATATCATATGAACTTGCTCGTGCAATCTGATCGCCAAAACAACATCTAAAGCTACGAATTTAACACCAAAACACATGAAATTCTTAAGAACACTTGAAATTCCTATTTTCGCAAACGGACGTTTGAATCATTTCAAATAGACTCCAATTTTCACCAAAATTCATAGACATGACTTAAATATTATATTAAACTCGTACCGGGCTCCGGAACCAAAACAGTGCTCCATACCCACAAGATCAAACATTATTCAATTTCTTTAAATCCTTAGATTTTCTGTTGAACAATTTTTAAAATTGTTTTTATTACTCGGGCTAGGGATCTCAGAATCCGATTTTGGGCATGCGCCTAAGTCCCATGTTTTACTACGGACCCTTCGGGACCACCAAGACATGGGTTCGGATCCTTTACTCAAAATATCAATCAAAGTCAACTAAAATCAACTTTTAAAGGCAAAATTTATTATTTTCTTAAATTTCTACATAAAGACTTTCCAAAAATGCGCCCATACGCAAATCGAGGACAAAGAAAATAAGGTTTTTAAGGCCTCAAAACACCGAATTGGGTTCTAAAATACAAGATGACCTTTCGGGTCATCACATTATTGTCTGAGCAACTTATACTAGGAAAGACGAGATTATTGGATCTGGGATAAGTGCGATCAGATTATGTGCAGTATATTAAAGAGCAAATACCATTATTTGGTTCATAATGAGGTGATGATTCTAGTTAAGAGGAGAGATTCAATGGTTTGTTGACTCGGCAGTTACTTATAAATTTCTATACATCTCTTCTATTATGGCGGTATTTCAAGAGTCAGAGCAAGACTTATATGTGCCACGAGTTGCACGTGAGTATCTGATTCGTGAAATTTCGGCTATTGTTATTAGGGGATATTATTGTGGTCGTGTGAGTTATGCATAGCATAGTATGGATTAAGAAAAGGTATGCAATCATGTGTTGATGTTTTGCATAGAGGTTGATACAGTGTTCATATGATGGAAACGGGCCTGGTGGAGAATTTCGAATATTGGAATTGGGCTTTAAAAGCCATTTTGGATAAGTAAAAAGGGAATATCTTCATATTAGCTCGATCTAATATGCTCAACTTAGTTGTGATAGCATGGGTGAGCGTACGAGATGTTAACCAGTGATTTTAGACAACTTCAGAATAGTTCTCAGCACGTTCGAGGATGAACATATGTTTAAGTGGGAGAGAATGTAACGACTTGACCGGTCGTTTTGACCTCTAGTGCATCGTTCGATGGTTTGAGGCCATGATCAGCTTCACTTCAGGTATTATGACTTGTACGCGTGATCGGAATTGAATTTTGGGAAGTTTGGAGTTGATTTGGAAAGAAAATTCTAAATTCGAAAGCCTTAAGTTGGAGGAATTGACTAAAGTGTGATTTTTTAGTAAACAACCATGGAATTGAGATTTGAAGGTTCTAACAAGTTTGTATGATGATTTTTGATTTGGGCGCATGTCCGAATCGTACTTTGGATGATGCAGAAGCGTTTTGGCGCCTATTATGAAAATTTGCACTTTGGAAAAATTTCATAAATTTGGGTTGAGGTGTATTTCAATGTTATCGATGTCCTTTTGGGATTCTAAGTCTGGGAATAGCACCGTATAGTGATTCTGGTGTTAGGAGCGCGTCCGAAAGTGGATTGGATTTCCATAGGTCATTTTGGGGTCATTTGGCGAAAGTTAGAAATTTGAGGGTTTTTGAGAAGTTTGACCGGAAGTGGACTTCTTGATATTGGGGTCGAATTCTCATTTCGTCAGTTGGAGTAGGTTCGTAATGTCGAACGTGACTTGTGTGCAAAATTTGAGGTCAATCGAACGTGATTTGATAGGCTTCGACATCGAATGTAGAAGTTTGAAGTTCTAAAATTCATTAAGCTTGAGTTGGGGTGTGATTCATGATTTTGATGTTGTTTGATGTGATTTGAGGACTGGAGGTGGTCCGTGTTATGTCATAGGATAGGTTTGTGTGATTGGACGGGGACCCAGGGGCCTCGAGTGTGTTTCGATCATTTTGGGTTGTTTTGCAATTGCTGATGTTGGTGTCTGGTGTTGTTCTTTGCGTTCTCGAGGATCCTCCGGCAATCACAAAGAGGGATTTCGCTTCTAGAATTTTGTTCTTCGCGTTTGCGAAAAAGAAAATCTCTTTTACGCATGTCAAACTTCAGAGGCTTACATCTCACAATCTAGAAAGAATTCAGAGATGATCCAAAAATAATGTAACCCTTTCTATCTAGTTTTAAAAAACATAAACCTTTTATCATTTGGATTTGTGTACAAAATGTTATGGCTGGTACATTACAGGCCGTCCGGGAAGATAAAGAAGCAATTTGTGTTGCACATGACTAACTTTGGCATCTTATACCTCAAAATTTGTAAGAAATTGGGAGATCACAAAAACACGAAAGTTGTAGATCTTGGTGTCTAGTTTTCAAAACTTTAAACCATTTGTTATTTGGAGTTTTTTTACAGAAAGGTATGGCCATTATACTAGAGGCTGTCTGATAAGAGAATGGAAATGGCTTTTGAGAATTTTGTTCACCGCGAACGCGATAGGGGGCTTCCGAACGAAAAAATTGGTCACCTGGTGTAATGACCTGATCGATTGTTTTGAGCATTTGCACTTCGCTCGATAGTTTGGGGGCACGAGTAGCTCCGTATGATGTATTAGGACGTATGTGAAAATTTTGATTTCATTTCCAGTTGATTTGGTATGATTCGGCGTGAGTTATTGGAAGCTAAAAGTTAAAAAGTTCATTAAGTTTGATTTTAGGTGTGTTTCATTGTTTCGATATTATTATGTGTGTTTTAAGGCCTCAAGTAGGTCAGTATTATGCTATGGAAATTGTTGGTACGTTTTGATGGGGTCGCGAGGGGCTCAGTGAGTTCAGATAAGTTTGGGTTGTGTTGCGCTCGATTTGCTTGTATTTCGACGTCGTTTCTTCAAGAATAAATGGTACCACATTTAACAAATGAGCTGGGATTTTTGTTTTGATTGAAGAATATCCGTATCCTAACTACGTTGCTAGATTGGACATCATATGTGGATTTTATGGTCATTTTACTAAGAATTAGGTTGCTAGATTTTTTCAGATTAATTACGAAATTACCACTATCTGCGTATTTAAAAATCTGTACTATTTTTAAACATTGAAACCAACATATCTTCTTCAATGTAATTGACTAGAATTTCACAAGGAATCCATTGCAGGTATCAAAAGTGAGTTGCGAGATCTTTTGGCACAAGAAACAAGGCAGAATAGTGTTAAAACGAGGATTTTATGCATTTAACATATTTTGAGTTGGGGGGCTGGGAATTTGACAATTTTTTAGGCAGTTTTCAGCATATAAATAGGGGAAAGTGTTCTCTACTGGGTTTTAATTATATTTTATGAATCTATCTTCGATTTTAGCTTTTGGTTGATGTATTTTAAAGAAGAAATTGGGAGTTTTGGCCTAATGTTTCATAATATGAATTTTTGAGATTTGAACACTAATTTGGAGTCAGATTTGAGTGAAACTACTATGATTGAACTCGTAATTGAATGGATTGACGAAGTTTGTGAGTTTTATCGGGTTCCGAGGTGTGGGCCTGGGTTGGGATTTTTGGCTGATTTTGGGCTTTTGATTAAATATTTGACCTTATTCGATTGAGATTGGTTCCTTTACAATTGTTTGATGTATTTGAGTTATTTTTAATTAGTTTCGAGCCATTCGGAGGTTGGAACGCGTATAATGGCATTCTTGGAGCATCGCTTGGCTTGCTCGGTGTGTGAATTGGCTTGTTTAAGATAAGTAACTCTTCTAAACTTAGTGCTGAGGGCATAAAACCCCGAATTATATGTTATGTGATTGGTGTTGCGGTGACGCACATGCTAGGTGACGGCGTGTGGGCGGGCACCCTGTGAGTTGTGATTCTGTTATTTCCAAGGCACTGTTTAGTGGCCCACTTTGTTGATATTTGTGTTTTTTTCACCATATGATAAAATAATTGAGTTGTACATCATGCTAAATACATTTTTACACTTTATTCAGATATTTTTGGGGCCCATAGATGTCGTTTCTTGTTGGTATTTCATTGATTTCATTGATATATCGTACTCAGTCACATTCATGCATTCATATCATATCTCAATCTCAGTTGTTGCTTATTGATGCATCATATCATTGTTCCGGGTCAGTTTTCCTCACATTGTGAGCACATAGGTGAGAATGGAGAGTGATGACTGAGTGAGGCCGGGGGACGTGATTGTGAGAGGTTGAGACTATGGCACGTGAGTTGTCCGTACAGATTACATTGATTGGGTTGTAGGAGCCCCTTCGGAGTCTGCACAGCCCTAGTGAGCGTGGTTGGTTATGTTCAGGGATGGATCTTCCCTTGGTATGAAGATGGATCTTCTCCATGAGGCTGGATTGGCATGTTCCTCGGTACTGGGTGACTTATAGTTAGTGATTATATATTTCGGGAAGGATCTTCCCTAGGTCATATGTGCCATATACAATACTAAGTGGTTGATTATGATGAGTGAAAGGTGTGATACAGTGAGGTTGAGTACTTTGAAAGTGTGAGTACACGATTCATCTCTGAGGTACATGGAATTGGCATTCATATATGGCATATATGCATAGAGACGCATTTTTCCTGATGTTGTACGGTATCACGTCATTCATGACTTTTTTCATACACTGATATGTGGTTATAGAAACATGTTTATCTATTGTGGAAAAGATTTTCAAGAAAAATTTAGAGTTTTCAAAACTTACTCATATTTTAAATGATTTCGGTAGAGGATTTGGGCTTTCATTGGTATACTTGAAAAGTGGAACTGTTTTCGAAAAACTATGAAAAGGCTGAGCACTTTATTTCTGAGCTCTTTATTTATTTATTTGTTGTACACTATATGAACTGTTATTGGTTATTTATGTTAGACCTGACCTATGTTCCAACTCATCACTTCTTTCAACCTAAGGTTAAATTTATTACTTTTTGAGTACCTGCGATCGTTTGTACTCATACTACACTTCATGCACATTGCGTTCAGATCCCTGATGTTGATGTTGCCGCGATCGATGGTTGATGGATTTGAAGGCGTAACTCCGTTTCTGCTGTATACTGCCTCTTGTTTGTAGTAGCCTAGATTATTAAAATTCTATTTATGTACTTTTCAAACAGAAGATGTATTTTTTGTCATAACAACTTCGTAAACTCTATTCTTAGAAGTTCATGATTTTTACTACCAATCCTTGGAAAATGTATAAGATTTAAATAATCTGTTGTTTAATTATTTTATTAAGTAAAATGAAATTGGATAATTTTTAATTAGCTTACCTAATGGGTTTGGTTAGGTGCCATCTCGACTAGTGAATTTTGGGTCGTGACACCTAGGCAGTGTATAAGTTTGAAAAAATGGGGTTGGCTCATTTCATCTCATTTCCTCCATGGGAGCCCACCTAGGAGCAATTTTGGAGCTCCGTTTCATCATCAATGTATAGGAAAGTGATTCCCGGGGGGTAAATTTTAGGAATCTTGCATTTAGAGTTGGACAATTACCTTAATAATTGGAATATGAACTTTTGAGCGTACATTGATTTGTTTACACGCCATTTGAATTGTTTTGGATTGTTTGTGTCACGACCCATTTCCGTGATAGGTCATGAAAGTGCATGACGCCGTTGCCAGGCAAGCCAACGCGGAAACATTTCTAACTTCTTAAGTAAATTTTATCAGAATTTAAGTGAAATAAATACTCCAACTTGGATTCAAAACCAAAAGTGATAGATAATGTAAGTAATAGAATTATACCACCCAGAACGTAAGTCTACCGATGTGTGTGTGCCAAGACCTGGTGTCACAAGTATGGGCATCTAGTAGAATACAAAAGAATATCTCTATCCTACTATCTGAGATAAAGAAAGATAGCAAAAGTGAAGGAAGACTCCATCTGGTTGTTTAGCGGCATAGGAAGGAAGAAGCTCACCGTGGAAGTCTCTGCCGCAAGCTCAAGGGAGCGCACCCGACTGGTAACCAAATGTATCTGCCTCAGATCCTGTACAATTAAGTACAGAAGTGTAGTATGAGTACATAAACAATATGTACCCATTAAGTATCCCATCTAATCTCGAAGAAGTAGAGACAAGAGGTCGACTCGATACTTACTAGGGTCAATTAATATGAGAAGAGTTCATAATAAGCTTGGATCCCACAAATTATTAACATTTAATAATCATGTAGTAACAGTTATTTCCTAGTACTAACATGGATGCTAGCCAATAGTCAAAGCAGATATGTAACGCCGCCCTTGAAGAACTACTAAGCAAAATATGCGCAAATAATCACCGTGGGATGTACGACCCGATCCAACATAAAATAAACGGTGCACTGCCGAGGGTCGAACAGCTCGAACCATAGATGCATCTATTACCCCGCACGCAAAGCATGCATGCGACACGGTCAAGTTTAAATAAACAATCATCCCGCTTACGAACCTTACATGCGACACAGGTACACATAGAAATACACGCACCAATAGCAAATTAAGAATTTATCAGGGAGCATTTACCCAAATAAAATCCAATTCTGTTTTTAACGATTTAAGAAAATGAAGTTTAATCCTTTTAGAAATTCATTTACCAATTCGACAGGATTAAAGCAATTCAACTATAAACAACATTACAATTATTCCAAGTACAACATGTTTTTGGGTCCTAGACTACCCGGATAATAACGTAATACTAGTTACGCACGGACTCTCGTTACCTCATACGTACGTATCCCCCACAAATAGGAGAACATAAACAATTCTTTCACCTATGCGGACAATTCCCTGTTACAAGGTTAGAAAGGAGACTCACCTCGCTCCAAAGTGCACTTCCAATATCAAGAACCAGCCCAAGCCCTCAATTTGGAGCCGAACGATCACAAACTAGTTAAAGGAAGTAAGAACTAGTCAATATAGGCTTACAAGATCGAATTCTAACTATTTATACAATTTCCCAACCTTTTTCACAAGTTTCCTAAGTTCCGACCCTGGGCGCACATGCCCGGATTTCGAGATTTTTCAAAGAAAGTTATTCTCTAAAACCTAAGGATCAATAATACATGATTTCTAGTTCATTTCATAATAAATTTTGTGGTCCAATACTAATTTCATTAAAACCTTAGGTCTAGCTCTAACCCTTTGGCTTCACTAAATTTTTAGTGTTTAATCTACCTAATATACATGTATTTAAACTAATAATGAGTGAAATTAACTTACCTTGAAGTGCTATGCTGAAATCCCCTCTTTGGAAGCTCCCAAATCGCCCAAGTGTAGAGAAGAATGAAATAAATGGTCTTTGAGCTCGAATTAAATGAATCTCACTGCCCAGCAATTTCCGCATCTGCGATTAGGGGAACATATCTGTGGTCCCGCACCTGCGGAAGAAGGGCCGCATCTGCGGCTAGGGAGCCACTTCTATGGTCTTGGTCTGGATCTCCCCTGGCTGCTTCCGTGGAGTTCTGACCGCACCTGCGGTCCCGCATCTGCGGCCGAGGAGCCGCATATGCGGTTATGATAGAAGCATCAACTCAGATCTTTCTCAAATTTCAACTTCACTCGAGCCTCGTTCGTTTGACGTTTGGGGCTCCCGAGCCCCGCCCAAATATACCGACAAATCTGAAATCACGAGACAAACCTACTCGAACCCTCGGAACACCCGAAACAATGCTAAATTTAGGAATCACCCCCTAAAACCAAATGAATCAAACTAATGAACTTTAAGTTCTTAATTCTCGTCTAACGGGTCAAAATGCCCTTAAACTACTCGGATTGGCACCAAATTTTACGGGCAAGTCTTAAACGATATTTCAGACTTGTACCAAGCTTCAGAATCAAAATACGAGCTCGATACCTAGGAAATCAATGATTTCTAAGTTTCTTTAATTCTTTAAAATTTCAATTTAACAATTTCTAATAAAAATTCACTACCCGGGCTAGGGACCTCGAAATTTGATTCCTGACATACGTCTAGATTCCATATTTTCCCACAGACCCTCGGGGACCGTCAAATTACGAATCTGGGTCCATTTTCCCAAAAAGTTGACCAAAGTCAAACTTGGTCTTTTAAGAGAATCCTAAAGAAACAATTGGATATATTTCACTCAAAACTTTTCTAACTCCTGAACCAACCTTCCCTGTGAATCGTAAATTAGCTAAAGCAAGCGTGGAAAGTTTTAGTTTAGGGAAAGGGGTTCTAACATGTAAAACGACCAGTCGGAACGTTACAGTTTGGCACCAATTTGGGGGTTTGAGCTTATCCTTGGAATGAAAAGTAGGTCTTGAGACGAGGTAAGTCTCCTTCTAACCTTGTAATAGGTAATTAACCCCATAGGTAAAATAAATTAATATGTGCTTTTAACTGTGGGGGACTACGTACGCATGAGGTGACGAGAGTTCGTATGTAGCTACTAGTTATGCCTATGCTCAGGTAGTCTAGGCCTACATTATGCTTTGTTGATGTTGTCGATGTATGTTTGTGCGTTGTCTGAAAGAAACAAGATTGAGGTTAAGTAATAATTTCCTTGAAAGAGTTGAAATTTGAAGAATTTCAAATTTAAAAGATTTCATTTGACCTTTGAGATTTCGAAAAGAATTGAGGATTATTATAATTGCTTAAGAAATTTATGTGTAACTGCGTCACACGTATGTTTCGCGAGTGGGGTAATTTCCATAAAAAGATTCAAGATGAATTTTCATTATTATAAAAAGAATCAAGAAAGAGATATGATTTAAATGTTAAACTTATACTTGGTCGCGTCGCAGGTATGATTCACGAGCGGACTATTTCGTTAAATTTTGTATTTGACCGGGTTGCATGTATGATTCGCGAGCGGGGACCGCATCACATGTATGATTCGCAAGCGGGGAAATTTATAGATGCATATATGGTTCGTGTCATTCGACCCTCGGTAGTGCACAATTTATATGTATGTTGGATCGGACCGAACGTCCTCGTTGGAATTTACGTGTGATAATAGAACTAGAAACCCTTTAATAATTTGTATAAATAAGTTGTTTGAGAAATCAAATGTTTTAACTGAAATAAGTGCTTGAGGTTCTTTAATATGATGAAAGAATTGTCCAGTTATTTCTTGTTCCAGTTTTATTGTTATCTCTATAAATCATGCTTAATTAGAATCTCACATTTTATATTCGGACCACTATTAAGTATCGAAGTTGACCTCTCGTCACTACTTCTTCGAGGTTAGACTGGATACTTACTGGGTACGCGTTGTTTTCGTACTCATACTACACTTGTTGTATATTTTGTTGTACAAGCATATATATACATTTCGTGGTCTTGTCAACGCAGCAGCGTGGTTGATACGGCGCGAGCTACATCTTATGTGCGATCCGCAGCCAACAGAGTCTCTTTCACGGAATTGGTATTTTTCTTTCTGTCCAAATTTGTATTCTGGATAGTTATTGTATTTTATTTTATTCTTTAGTAAACGCTCATGCACTTGTGATAACGGGTCATGGGAGAATTATGGGATATTCAGTATTGAAATTGAAAAGTATTGTTATTTTTTTGTAAAGTTCATCTTTTAGTAGTTAAATTGAAGGCAATTTATTATTTCAAAAATATTAAAATGAGAATCAAAATTAACTATTTGGTGTTAGCTTGCCTGACAGTGGCGTCCGGCGCCATCCCAACCATAAACGGATTTTGGATCGTGATATTTAATATTAGTGTTGAAGGTTTGGTGAAAAAATCTGGAATCCACCATTGTTGGGGTGTCGAAAAAAGCTTGAAAATTCAATTGGGTCTTGTTGATTATTGAGTTATTGAACTCAATTTGTAGCTCGATCATTTTCGGCTAGTTGTTTAGATAGTGTGGTTGAATTTTGGTATTGTTGGAAACTTTCTCACAAAGAACCATGGTGATAGAAACAATGGTGCTTAAGATAGAAAATAGAAAAAAGAGGAAGATGTGTTTTAATTTTAATTTCTAATATTGTTTTACTTTTTTAAGTCAATGACACGTGTCATGACCCTATTAGTGCGTGACTTTCATGTTATCGGAAAAATTAGTCAAGCACAAAAGTGGTGTGTCTTAGACACACTTTTGATAGGTATACTATGTATTTTGCCAAATTGAAACGAAGAGAGTAATAATTTTCCCTTACATATTTTAACTTTCAACCAGCGAAGTTCATGTTCAGAAACAGTTTGTAGCTTCCAAATGTTACTTCTCAACTTCAATATGAAATATATATTCTTCTGTTAATTTCAACCAAATAGTATCCTGATGCCTACTTAATCTTTTGAATTTCATGTTTACCTAAACTTGTTAATATCGATATTCTCCAATTAATAACCAAATCACATAAAT
The DNA here is from genome assembly GCA_026770625.1 of Nicotiana glauca. NCBI lineage: Eukaryota > Viridiplantae > Streptophyta > Magnoliopsida > Solanales > Solanaceae > Nicotiana > Nicotiana glauca. The sequence continues at coordinate 76,808 of MU668942.1, forward strand.
GTGAGTAATTGTTCTGCCTAACTATATTGCTTGTAATAGGGAATAGTTCGTACCTAATAAAATTTCTACAGTTTGCACAAGAACATTAATGTAAGTAGTATGCCTCAAGTCTTGGTTATTTAGAAGTGACACTAATAGGTTATTTTAGTATTATACTGTGTATAAATTTTTCACACCATCACTGGTATATAACAATAAAAGTCTATTTAAAATATCATTTGTAGTGGTAAATACTTATCCATATCAGGTATATATATCAACGTATAATTAATTAATATACATAACCATCTTAATTTTTTTTACTAACGATAATAAATTAGTGTAATTTGACGTAAACAGCCGATAACGATAAATTTTTACCCCTTAGAATTGGATGTGAATGAAATTAGGTGTGATAACACAATTTTGGACTACTTGCTCAGGAGGAGATGGGAATTCATATATAGTAATTACTTGGTGATTTTTCAATATGTTTGTTTTCATGCTCTTTCTCTTCCATTTCAAATAATTGAGAATTGATAAAGATAACTTCGTGTTATACTAACTTTAATTCTATTCATTAATTAGTATAAATATTTATTGTAGGAAAAATTTTCTAAACTTATATTTATTTTTGTATCTTTAAAAAAATACAAGAAACTGTGAAATTTCATATTATATTCACGTGATTGGTTTACAATGATTAATTCTAATATGAGTTACCAATTTATATTTATTTTTGTTTTTTGAGATTTTTTTACCCGCCTTCAACCCTTGACCTACTAGGATGGAGAGAACTCCCTAACCACTATAAACAAGGTGTTGGAGTAGAAATCAAGTGGGCCAAGCCAGTGGGATAAAGATTTTTCAAATCCGGAAGGAGATTTCTTCAATTTCTCAAGGTAATTCTATTGTTGCCTCTTACTTCAATAGGATTAAGAAGTTACATGATGAACTTTCTTTCTCCATTTCACATCTTGAGAGTATATGTTATTGAAAAGAGGCCTTCCTGAGGTTAGACGAGGAGCAGAAAGTTCATCAATTTCTTATGGGACTGAACGAGTCTTATTCTACCATTAGGAGAAACATCCTGATGATGAAACCTCTGGCCGATGTTAATAGTGTTTATTCTATTTTGATAAATGATGAAAGTCAGTCTGGAATTCAACCTAATGCTCCTTCTTTCAATTCTGATTCTCTGGCCTTTTCTGCTGAGGTTCAAAAGCCTTATAATCAGCGGGTCAATTTCGATTCTTCAAAGAAAACTAATGTCACGACCCAATTCCCAAACCCGATCGTGATGGAGCCTCTCGTGAAGACAAGGCCGGCCAACAGCAACAACAATACCTCTTTCAACAGTTACTTAGCATGAATAAGTCAAAAATATGAATAATATAATCATATGTGCGGAATAAATATGATAAAATAGGGAAACCATCTCAACTCAGCCCGAAATCGGGGTGTCACAAGTCATGAGCATCTAAGAAGTAGGAACACAACTACAGGGCCAAATATACATAAAATGAAATCTGGAATCCAAAAGATAAGTCCGGTGCCGCGAACGCTGGCAGTCACCTTGCTCCGCTACAATAGCAACGCCCTCAACCAGCTCAAAACCCGCTACCGGGTGGACAATACCTGCATCTGCACGCGAGGTGCAGAGAGTAAATTGAGTACTCCAACTCAGTGAGTAATAAAAGTAAATAATAACTGAGTAGCCAGAAATCACGTAAGGTAACCAACATGCTATACAGAAGTCGGGTACAATTTATGAGAAAACAGTAAAATCAGTGAAATCTTTAGAAATGTTTTGGCTCCGTTCCAATCTTTTTCGAAAATGGTCCTCTCAATAACTACGTAAACGGTTTCAAAATAGTTAGTGTTGATTAGCACATAAAATCCGCCCCTCGAGCACAAATACCACAGTATAACAGGAAAAAGGCAAGAAGCATGCAAAATGAGCACATAAAAGCTCGCCTCTCAGCAATATCTCAAACTAAACCAGCCCCTCTGGCTCTCTCTCTCGCAAATTACTCTCAGAAATAATATCACATAATAACCACTGCGGCGCGCAACCCGATCCACATATCGCTGCGGCGCGCAGCAAGATCCATAGCTCGCTGCGGCGTGCAGCCCGATCCATATGGGTACCCGCGCTCACTGTGGGCGTGCAGACTCCGGAGGGGCTCCTACAGAACAAGCGCTATATTCACTACGGTGTGTAGTCCAATCCAATATATACATAGTGCGGCGTGCAGTTCGATCCATATAATATACTACTGCGGCGTGCAGTCCGATCCATATAATATACTACTGCGGCGTGCAGTCCGATCCATATATAATCCTCATATCCAGGCCCTAGGCCTCACATCCCTCAGTGTATCCTCACATCCATCCCTCGGCCACACTCAGTCAGAATATCGTCACAAGCCCCTCGGGAACTAGTAAAACAGTAGTCCTCAGCCCAAATTATCATTTAAATTATCATTTAATACTCATTATGAGTGAAAGTGGCTGAGTCGTAAAGTAGTGAAGAAATAGTATGACTGAGTTCAAGTGATAAGTCAAAACAGTGAGGAAGACAGTGAAAATAATCCCCGAAGGGTCCAAATAGTTGGCACGAAGCCCAAGTACGGCAATCAGCCCTAACAACAGTGATAACAAATAAATTCCAGACAATTACGCGGTAAAATCAACAACCGGGACGGACCAAGTCACAGTCCCCAACGGTGCTCTACCCCACGCTCATATCCGGCGTGTAAGTCACCTCAATGCAGCACTATGATGTGCAAATCCGGGGTCTCAAACCCTCAAGATATCATTTACAAGTATTACTCACCTCGAACTGGTGAAATTCCTCGCTCGCGATGCCTTTGACCATCAAATTGGCCTCCACGCGCGTCGAATCTAACCAAAAACAGAGAGAATACATCACAATATACCAATGGGACAACACCCAATCGAAAACAATCGAAATATAGCAAAAATCTCAAAACTAGCAAAACCCGAGCCCCGGGCCCGTTTCTCGAAAAATTGTAAAACTTATATTACCGGATTCCTCGTCTCGCCACGAGTCGATACATACCAAGAACTCCCAAATCCGAGCTCCAATGACCTATCAAATTCCAATTTGAAATATTAAAACTCAGGCCCTAGCTTTACCCCATTTTCAATGAATTTCCACCAAGTTCCATGATAATTCTACCATAAACTTGAATAATTAGGCCAAGGAACTTACCTCCATTTGATTCTCAGTCAAAACCCTCAAAAATTCTCGCCCAAAGCTCTCCAAGATGCTCAACAATGGAGGAGAATAACCCTCAAGTCACGGATGAAATGCCATTTTAAAACCCTTCTGCCCAGGCCGATTTTCGCTTCTGCGGTTCCGCTTCCGCTTATGCGGGACCGCTTCTGCGGCCAAAAATCCGCTTATGCGGTTCTCACTTAAAAGTCCAAACTTCGCTTTTGCGGCTCGGACTCCACTTCTGCGGTTCATCTCGACCGCTTCTGAGGTTAGATTTCCGTTCCTGCGGACCCGCTAATGTGGACCAAGTTCCGCTTCTGCATAGCTTTCACTTAAGGGGCATGACCGCTTCTGCGGTCCAAATCTCGCACCCGCGATACCGCTCCTGTGGTCAAGTCTTCTGCTTATGCGGACACTGCTGAACGCACACTTTTTCGCACCTGCGGAGCTTCTTCCGCTTCCGCGAAGCCGCATCTGCGTTCTCCCTTCCGCAGATGCGGAAATACCTGCTGCAACAAAACCAGCAAAACTTCCAACTTCAAATTTTCTCGTTCAACCACCCGAATTCACCTCGAGGCCCCCAGGACCTCAACCAAAAGAACAAACGTGATCTATTCCCTTATTCAAACTTGCTCGAATCATCAAAACGCCATCGTTAACATCAAAATCCTCAATTTTCATCAAATCAAAGCCTAAGTTTCTTAAAAACTTCCGAATTGCACATTCGATCAAAATCCCTATCTAAACACCTCCGAATGACCTGAAACTTTGCATGCATATCCAAAATCACCTAACGAAGCTACTGCAACTCTCGTAATTCTATTTCGACCCTCGGATCAAAATCTCACCTATCAACCAGAATCCGCCAAAATTCAAACTTCGCCAATTCAAGCCTAATTCTACACCGGACCTCCAAATTCAATTCCGATCGCACTCCTAAGTCACAAATCATCCCCCGAAGTTAACCAAATCACCAGAATTCACATCCGAGCTTTCTAATTATATAGTCAACTTTCGGTTGACTTTTTCCAAAACAAGCTTCCTTCTAAGAGACTAAGTGCCTTATTTCCAACTAAAACCAATTCAATCCTATCCGATCAAATCAAATACTGATATTGAAACATAGAACAACATAATATAGGGGAAACAGGGCGGTAACTCACGTGACGACGTGCCAGGTCATCATATCCTCCCCAACTTAAACAAATGCTCGTCCTCGAGCGTACCCAGAGTTGTCCTAAAAGCCAACCAATAGCTAAGTGACCTTACCAAGCATATTCCCGGGGTGATCCCTCATTACCCTATCTCTTATAGGTCTGACAACACGACATGGCTGAAATTATCCAATCCAGTCTAGCCCATAATTCACAAAACTAGTTTTTCACTTCTGAAACCATCAATACGATCAAACCTCGCACCTATACTTTGAATAGTCCCGAACCAGCTGTAATAACCCATACTCGCATCCTCAAATGAAATCACATGATATACCACATAATCCAGCACCTGAAATGATAACTTCTATTCACAACAGCTATCCACAACAACCATATACCGATAGAAACCTCTCAATAGCTAAAGCCTCATTCCAACACTTCATATCCTATCAATGACAATGAAACACACAGCAAACCGTAGCCATTTATCAGATCAACCATTCATGAAACCATTCACTTTTTGACTAATACCACAACAGATTTCCGAAATCTAACTCAAAATCAGAACCTCACGTCAATATTCAGAATAAACTCGAACCTCAATATTAATCTTCCAACAAGCTGCAATCAAATCTGTTCATGTCCATTAATAACTCCAACGATCACCTCGAATTCATCGCACCACTCGGGTGATATGACAACTCATACAGGCCTAAGCCACAACTTGCATAATCCACGCACCAATGATGGGCGGTCTGAACATACTCAAATCATGACAAATGACTCAAGCGAATGAGCTGTAACTCAAACTCCTCAGTACCATCACAACACAAGGCTGGGACCCCGTCCCACATCATAGAAATAGAATACCTGAACCTACCCCGAAGGGTCTAATCTCCACGTAGCCTCTCTACAATGCGCGATCTTATCCAAACACTATTACACATGAAGTACCTCAGGTCGTTATGCTCAAAATAGACAGCCACGCACAGATTGATGTCTAAAACCAAGTAATCCCTCATACCCATGGTGAAGCAAGTAATATACACCATTCAATCCTGAAAGGACATAACCGATGCGCCATTCACCGAGCAACACCCAATACAGACTTTCTTTGGAAACCAGGAAGCAAGACATACCGAGTAACATATGGAAAACTGTTCTCAACATCGCACTGTTGCGGCGTGCAACCTGATCCTGATAACATACCCGTGGCGGTATGCCACCCGATCCACATGAATATCTCACATAGGGAGATGCACATCGAGCCAAATTTGCTCATAATAACAAAATACCGAGTATCGGTCGTTAGCATACTGAGTGCATAATGATATCTACATATAGCATTGTAAGCCACAAAACTCAAACACAATCCGAAAATCATAACGCCTCACAGCACAGAAAAGCATCTCATAGATCTTCCTAGATCACTAGCAGGCTCAATAACAATAGATTCATCCTGTCCCTCATCAATACATATCGGGGACAACCAAGCCATCTCAATCTAATTATATAGCCACATCGGCCTGCCAACGAGCTCAATACCAAGAAGCCTGAAGCTGCTTATTCCACTATTATAACTCCTGCCGGAGCCGTACGATACGGTGCCCAATACCAAATAAATACAGAAATCCACGGTCTCGCCCGGCGGCATGCCCGGCCACAAGGAATGCCTCCGAAAAGTCTCTTAATACTGGAACTGAATCCATGGTAGTAACCTCTATACTGACATCCGTCATAAAGATCCTGTTAATGAAAGCAATCCTTGCCAACTGTCCGTTGATCTTTGGAATACCAACCACCCTGCTATAACATAATCCGATGCACCTCGCCACGCAACCGGTGGCATTTTCCGACATAGCCCATAGCACAATAGTCTAGAATAACCCACATTGTGACAACCAGTCTACAGCTCAGCATCATATACAAAATCGAACATACCAACAAAGGAGGACCCACTCGGGCCTCCAATCCCAATAGCCGCTAACGGTACCAATACACACTATCCATAACCACTACATAGCCTGAACATGAGAACTCCCAGACATTCTTCGAAGATATTCTAAAATTCTCCTGTGCCATCAAACACACTTAGATATCAACAGTCGCCCTACCAAGAAAATGCCGCAACACTACCGAAGTTCCATCAACTTAATCACATTTCCCTTTTTCTGAAACATATACCCTTGTCAAATCACCTCCGATTAGCAGTACCATTTCCTTGATTACCTGAGGCTACCCATTGCCTGAGAATTTATGAACTTCTTTTCATAACTGAATTTTAATCCATCTAGCCCAGAAAACTTCCACTAATCCCATTTGGAGGAAAAATCATTACATATTCCATGCTTCAGATACCCATAGAAAATATACTCATCTTTAAACCATGGTAAAACCCAACAAGAGCATCTCTACCAACTCCTTTTGTACAAGCTAAACTGCCAGGACAGAATCCTTCTGTCTAAACCAAGCTGAGCAAGTCGTCAAAACCCAAGAGCATTGCTGCAAAATGCTTGTAAAAGCTCATTACCTCGCACACATATAAGAGTTAATCATGTTCTTACCATACCGATTCGATCTGCTATCAAGCTATTCCATCTATCTAACTTCTCTTTTTATTCATCCTCAACTTGATATTTCTCCCTCGCTGTAGCATCACAATGCCTCAATCCAGGCTTACTACACAAGATTAGAACGTAATTCCACACTGTCTAAGACACATAGGCCACCGATTACTCTCTCAATGCTTCCCAGGAATACTATGCTCCAGAATACTTTACTTGAAGAACTTCCTGCGAATCGGAATTCGTTGCCATTACTTCCCAGATACTGATACATAGAATCCCATAATTAACATAAAATGCCATAAGTCTTGATCCTTTCCTAATGAAAACACAGTCCCTAGCCACATACCCAACCTTAAGACACCTGATTATTACATGCCAAATCTTGGACACAATAAAACCATTCTCGAGAGTCATTCACTCATACATAACTGCAATTTACCTGACTTAACGAACAGAACCACTCGTGCCTTATTAGCACTCTGACACCATAGGATATGATCTCATTCCAATACAAATGAACATCTTCCTTCTCTATACGCTGAGCATCCTTTATCAACAACTGCTCAAGACATCCTATTATTTCCTCACAACTACGAAGCACCATATAACCTTTATCAAAATTTTGCTTCACTCGTGCCATCCTCTACTCGTTTTCTGCAACCAGGACTGATCCGCCAGCATACCTCGAAATGGAAACAACATAGCACATAACCGTGCGATCAACTAATCAACAACAACCTCCCCACCTTGGCTTGAAGTCATCTATCAGGACACATTTAATAACTCATAATACTTTTACTCTAATGATGCCACAATATTATAGTGAGATTAAACTCAAATCATCTACTAGTTTATGAAAACACAGATCCTCGGATACTGAAATCCTATACGAACCTCGCATTCATCCCCACATCAGCTGAGTCCACTCTCTGAAGTGACCCAAATTTTTAAATTACAACACGTACTTTTCAATTACACACGAGATCTTCTAACAATAAACATGAAAATTGTACCCCTTAAGAATACTCCGCAGGAGATACCCCACCTATTTCGGCTCAATTTAGTATTTCAGCACACCTCCCACCGTCATATATATAACACAGCCATTTAGTCTTTCTGAGTCTAAACTCATACCGCCACACATGATGTACTTCACTCCCCATCTAGAAGACACGAAAGTATTCTTCACGTGCCCATAACTCGGGGCTACACAATAGATCACAGAAGGAAACGAATCACTCAACAATTCATCTATTATCCCGCAGACTTCTTCGTCACTACCAAGTCGTATAGATATATCTCGCAGTACCAACATACTTATCACATAAATACCAAACCGCCATTCCGGCTAATAGCGACAATACCGAATATATAAGTTCAAAACACTTGCTCACACGATCAGCACCTCCGTGCTCAAGCCATAGGCAAGATCCGGCCTAAAGTCCTCCAGACTGGCCCAACATCAAACTAACAGGATCACATCTCACCCCTCGATAGGGGAATCACAAGCCATCAAGGCACTTACAATACTGAGCGCTCATGTGCGCATACAGACGTGAGGAAGGAATTTCAAGAGTTATATCTCAACCTGAATCAAGTACGCACGATAAGAATTCCAAGAAAGTGAAGTTTTCCTAAAGGTTATGCAGCCTCTCGAGAATAAATACAGACGTCTCCATACCGATCTGCGAGACTCTACTAAACCTGCTTATGACTCGTGAGACCTAGTAACCTAGGCTCTGATACCAACTTGTCACGACCCAATTCCCAAACCCGATCGTGATGGCGCCTCTCGTGAAGACAAGGCCAGCCAACAGAAACAAAAATACCTCTTTTAACAGTTACTTAGCATGAATAAGTCAAGAACATGGACAATATAATCATAAGTGCGGAATAAATATGATAAAATAGGGAAACCATCCCGACTCAGCTCAAAATCGGGGTGTCACAAGTCACGAGCATCTAAGAAGTAGGAACACAACTACAGGGCCAAATATACATAAAATGAAATCTGGAATCCAAAAGATAAGTCCGGTGCCGCGAACGCTGGCGGTCACCTTGCTTCGCTACAATAGCGACACCCTCAACCAGCTCAAAACTCGCTACCGGGTGGACAATACCTTCATCTGCACGCTAGGTGCACGGAGTAAAGTGAGTACTCCAACTCAGTGAGTAATAAAAGTAAATAATCCTCACATCCAGGCCCTATGCCTCACATCCCTCCGTGCATCCTCACAGTCAGAATATCGTTACAAGCCCCTCGGGTACTAGTAAAATAGTAGTCCTCAGCCCAAATTATCATTTAAGACTCATTATGAGTGAAAATGGATGAGACGTAAAGTAGTGGAGAATTAGTATGACTGAGTTCAAGTGATAAGTCAAAACAGTAAGGAAGACAGTGAAAATAATCCCCGAAGGGTCCAAATAGTTGGCACGAAGCCCAAGTACGGCAATCAGCCCAAACAACAGTGATAACAAATAAATTCCAGATAATTACGCAGTAAAATCAACAACCGGGATGGACCAAGTCACAATCCCCAACGGTGCTCTACCCCACGCTCATATCCGGCATGTAAGTCACCTCAATACAGCACTATGATGTGCGAATAGGGGGTTTCAAACCCTCAGGATATCATTTACAAGTATTACTCACCTCGAACCGGTGAAATTCCTCGCTCGCGACACCTTTGCCCCTCAAATTGGCCTCCACGCACGTCGAATCTAACAAAAAACAGAGCGAATACATCAAAATATACCAATGGGACAACATCCAATCGAAAATAATCGAAATATAGCAAAAATCTCGAAACTATCAAAACCCGAGCCCCGGGCTCGTTTCTCAAAAAATTATAAAACTTACATTACCGGATTCTTCATCTCTCCACGAGTCCATACATACCAAGAATTCCCAAATCCGAGCTCCAATGACATATCAAATTCCAATTTGAAATATTAAAACCCAAGCCCGAGCTTTACCCCATTTTCAATGAATTTCCACCAATTTCGACGATAATTCTACCATAAACTTGAATGTGGACCTGCTAATGTGGACCAAGTTCCGCTTCTGCGTAGCTTTCACTTAAGGGGCATGACCGCTTCTGCGGTCCAAATCTCGCACCCGTGATACCGCTCCTGCGGTCAAGACTTCCGCTTATGCGGACACTGCTGAACGCACACTTTTTCGCACCTGCGGAGCTTCTTCCGCTTCCGCGAAGCCGCATCTCCGGTCTCCCTTCCGCAGATGCGGAAATACCTGCTGCAACAAAACCAGCAAAACTTCCAACTTAAACTCTCTCGTTCAACCACCCGAATTCACCCCGAGGACCCCAGGACCTCAACCAAAAGCACAAACATGATCTATTCCCTTATTCAAACTTGCTCGAATCATCAAAATGCTATCGTTAACATCAAAATCCTCAAATTTCATCATATCAAAGCCTAAGTTTCTTAAAAACTTCCGAATTGCACATTCGATAAAAACCCCACCTAAACACCTCCGAATGACCCGAAACTTTGCACGCATATCCAAAATCACCTAACAAAGCTACTGCAACTCTCGGAATTCCATTCCAACGCTCGGATCAAAATCTCACCTATCAACCGGAATCTACCAAAATTCAAACTTCGCCAATTCAAGCCTAATTCTACATCGGACCTCCAAATTCAATTACGATCGCACTCCTAAGTCACAAATCATCCCCCGAAGCTAACCAAATCACCAGAATTCACATCCGAGCCTTCTAACTATATAGTCAACTTCCGGTTGACTTTTTCCAAAATAAGCTTTCTTCTGAGAGACTAAGTGCCTTATTTCCAACTAAAACCAATTCAATCCTATCTGATCAACTCAAATACTGATATTGAAACATAGAACAACATAATATGGGGGAAACGGGGCGGTAACTCACGTGACGACGGGCTGGGTTGTCATAACTAATCTGGTATGTCGGTATTGGAAGAAGCCTGGTCACTCAGTGGACACGTGTTTCAAGCTACATGGTTATCCAACTGGTTCTCAATTTAGGTTTAAGAGGAGTGCACCTTTTGCTCAAGTTTCAGATTCTCAGCCCCTAACACATCTTGAGACTCTTGTTTGTGAGAGCAAACAACTTCATTCTGAAGGAAGGTTCCCAGTATTACCAAGGAGCAGTTTGATCAACTTTTGACTCTTCTTCAACAGTGTAAAGTCTCACCTGGACCTCAGGAAATTTCTGCTGGATCTGCCAATGTTGCAGGTCTAATAGGTAATCCTGACTTTGTGAATTCTGGCTTACTTGCTTGCAATTTTTCTAGGGTAGAGAATAGTCCTTGGATAATAGATCTAGGCGCAACTAATCACATGACCCCAAACTCTTCCTTTTTAACTAATATTAAACGACTCACTGTGCCTTATCTTGTGACTTTACCTAATGGATATAAGGTAAAGGTAACTTGCACTGGTACTCTCACTATGTCTCCAGATATTTCTCTTTTCAATGTCCTTCGCGTTCTTGCCTTTCAATATAATCTCATTTCTCTTGCGCAACTTATCATTCAAATAAATTGTCTAGCTTATTTCTCTTCATCTGTATGCATGTTGCAGGGCCCTTCTTTGAAGAAGGCCAGTGGTTCTTGGTAGTCTTTAGGATGGGCTCTATATTCTCAATCCTGTAGCTTTTATTGGTTCTTCTACTTCTGCTTTAAGTTCGCCCTTTGTAAATACCATTACTACCAAATATTTACATGAAATGAATAAGTGGAGTAGTTCTATCTCAAATGTTACATCTTTTGTTTCTATGCCTGATGTTGCATCTAGTGTTTCAGTGAATAATGTTGTTGTTTCTACATCCACTTAGGCACATGCATTGTCATTTGACCATTCTTGGCATTTAAGACTTGGACATATGCCTTTTATTAAAATGAAGACTATCCCTTTGTTTTATCTGAGAAGTTACCCAAGAAGCAATCTTTTATGTTCCTATCTGTCCTATGGCTACACAACAAAGGCTTTCCTTCAGTGAACGTACTGTACGGTCCACTTCACCATTCTAGTTAATTCACATAGACCTTTGGGGTCCTTATCATACCTCAACTTACAATGGGTTTAAATATTTTATGACTATTGTAAATGATTTTTGTAGAGCCACGTGGACACATTTGTTATCATCTAAAGGAAGTGCTTTCACTCTGCTTCAATCATTCATTTTCATGATACAAACACAGTTTAATTCTACTATCAAGGTGGTAAGGTCTGACAATGCTTTTGAACTAGGGTCTAGTACTACAACTTTAGCTTTCTTTTCCACTCGTGGCATATTGCACCAAAATTATTCTCCACATACACCTCAACAGAATGGTGTAGTAGAAAGGAAGCACAAACACCTTTTAGAAACTGCTAGAGCACTTCTTTTCCAGTCCGAGTTGCCTCTAAAGTATTGGGGTGAATGCATCTTAACTATTACCGATTTGATAAATAGATTCCCTCTCTATATGGTCTTAGACAGGCCTCTAGGCAGTGGTATGCCAAACTCTCTTCTGCTCTTCATTCTAATGGTTTCCAGCCTAGTACCAATGATTACTCTTTGTTTAGAAAGGCTTCAGGTTCTAGACTCACTTTAGTTGCTATCTATGTTGATAATATTTTGTTGGCTGGTGATGCCATTTTTGAAATATATGCGCTTAAACAGTTTTTGGATGACCAATTCAAAATCAAAGATCTTGGTGAGATTCATTACTTTCTTGGGCTTGAAGTTGTCAAGCAACACCAAGGGTTCTAGGTTAGCCAACACAAATTCACTACAGATTTGCTCTCTGAATTTGAGTGTTCATCAGTGACTCCAGTGGTGGCTCTATTAGATCCTCATGTTAAGTTGTCAATTGCTATAGGCGAGTTACTCCCTGATCCATCTGTGTATCAAAAATAAGTGGGGAAATTGAACTACTTGAAGCATACTAGAAGTGAGCATGTAATTTTTGCCCTATATGAATTACTTCAAGAAATTCAAAATGAAATAACTTCTTTCAATGTTTGCAATTTAGTGGATTTTCGTGATATTTTATGTTAATTATTTGCATTTTTGTATGTGCATTTCAATTAATGAAAAATACAAAAATATACATTGCATCCGCATTTAGGATATTTTTACATATTTTTAGATTAATTAGTAATTAGGGTTTTTACAAAAATAGAAAAATCACAAAATAGTGTAATTTGCACTTTTAATTTTAGCTTTTATTTTTAAGTAGCTTAACTTTTAATTTGTTGTTAATTAAATATGTTAACTATCATTTAGGGTTAATTAGTGATTTTTATTGAGTTAATTAGTTTGTAAGAGTTAATTTAGGAATTATATTAATTTTGAAAAAAATTGGGAAGAAAAAAAAAATAAAAAAAAAGAGAAGAGAAAAGAAATAAAAAGAAAATTGGGCCAGTCTTTGCTAAAATCCCCCAGGCCCAAAGAAAACTCGGTCAAATACCCGTTGAACAGCCCAGATTTACCTTTAAATCGGTCCATTCCCGTCCCCAGTCAAAACGACCCTGTTTTGGTTAGTTTTGATCAGGGCCGTCGATGTTCTTTGATCGGATGGTCGAGCACTGATTACCCTAGGCTATAAGACTATCCGAATCCAGCCCACCCCTACCCCATATCTCATCTCTCACAACCCCCCAAATCCTAGACATAACGCTACCGCCTGCCGCCCGCCGAAATTCGCCTACGGCGGCCGCCGGCGACCAAATACGCCCAAATTCACACCAGAGCCTCCTTTTACCTCCCTCATATCCATGCCATCATCCGATTCCCTCAAATCTCATCAGAAATTGCCAAATATCCCAAACCCTAGCCGTCGCCCTTGTGTTCTCCACCGGCGGCGCCACCACCAATCACCCCCAAATTAACACCCCTTGATCGCAATGAACCCCTCATCCCAAATCCCTGACCCATTCTCCTCGAATCCCCCTGGACTTGTTTGAATTTTGGATCCGAGAAGGAACCCTAAAATCCAAAATTCTTCCAAATCGAAATCTCGTTGAAAGTTTGGGTCCATTTGGGCTTTATTCATTTGCTCTTGATAAGAGCACATGATTAGTATCGAATTGGACCGGAAAATTAGAAGTTTTTTTGTAGACTTGAGCTCCGTTTCTTGTTGGCCAAAATATGTCGGGTATTTTCCTGTTTCTTCATTATTTTTCCTCATTAATTACTTTCATTTGTTCTGTCCGTCTTCTATTTCTTTTTCTTTTCTTTGATACTTCCTCACTTCTAGTTTCTTAAAGATTGTTTGACATGCATGTTAGTTTTAAGTTTTAGGGTCGTATAGTCTGTTTAGTTAAGATAGCCTTTATTTGTTAATTTCAATCCGTTTAATGGCATTCTTTATTTGATTCTGGTTTACCCTCTTCAGTGAATTGGGTTTCGATTTGGGTTTAGGGTATTCCTTTTTGGTTTCAATCATGGTTTGGTTTGTTTTGAATGAATTCAGCCCATAGTAATTTTTGACCCATACTCGTTTGGGTTTATTTGGTTAATATAGGGCACTTTGGGGGTAGTTTAGGAATAGGATATGGGGGAATCTTTTGTAACTGATTGCAGAAGTTTCAAGTAGCGGTTTTAAGGGTATTTCAGATTTTGGGTGTTTGAACTTGGGTAGAAAGTCAGAATATAGGGGTTCAATTGGCAAAAAGTAGAATTAAGGGAAGGACTAGAAATGCAAAATGGAGACCTGAGATCTGCACTCATTACTTGCCTACAAAGGCAGTCTTTCTTGCCTTAGAAGGCAGAGTTTTAAGAGCTGAAAATCGAGATTTTAGAGAGCTGAAAACCTAGAAAAATACAAGAAAAAACCCTGCAAATTCTACTGTTTCATAGATTTTGGGAGAGCTGAAAATTCCAGAAAATCAAACGGCTAAGATTTCTACTGTTCCATTGAAATTTTAGTGATTTTTTTTACTTTCTAAAAAGAAAACAAAACAAAACAAAGTTCCATTCTGATGTTCACCATGGCTCGATTGTTTGGTTGCTAAAGGTTTTTGGGTCAACCTGATTGAGGATAAGTTTTCTACTATTTTCTTTGAGTTGATTTCTCGGTTTAAATTGTGGAATCTGGCTGATTTTTTCTGCTGCTGAGTGCTTGCTGTGATCACTGTTGATTCACCCTTTTTCTTATTTCATTTACCTCCAAGTATTCCTTGATTCTATGCAGTTACGATGCAAGTTGGAGACTATAATTGTTTGAAGATCCTATGAATAAATATCGTTATATTTAACCATGAGTGCAGGATATTTGTTTAGAATATTGATATGAGTGATGTAGTGTAATAACATTTGGCTCTGTTTATTCATTGTGATATAGTAACAGTGTAACATTGTCTAGGACATTCATGCTGCACTTTGTTTATATGAAAACATGAGGTATGGTAGTTTGATGGAGCAGAACATTCGATTATTCTGTATGTATGGACTGTTGACTAAACTATTCACATGTTTAATATGCATATGCTCAATTATGTGATTGTTTATCTCTGAAAGTAAAGTATTCTAGTTTTTATTATGATTGGCGTAAAACTGCTAACTCTCAGTTGGAATATGAATTTGTATAAGCATGAGGTTTGGCTAATTTGGATGTGGAAAACTTTGATATAATATAGAATCAGAAGTGTGTGGGTTAATGTGACTTGAATCTAGAATTTAATCAAGTGAGGCTTTCTTGTTTGCTCATCACGATTATTCCCTAAATTTCCACTTATTGCTTATAGGGATTTAGCTTTGGTTTAAATGAAGTTGGAGTCTCATGTTCGTTTTGCACAACTAGCTAACAGTTAATGTCAAACGTGATAAATCAATAAGTGTTTGAGTGCTTAATCAAGTTGTCTACCTCTTATTCCTTGTTCAGAAATATGGGAGTTAAGCGGAAATTCATGAATGTGACTTGAATCCCGATTTAATTAGGTCTTGCGTTATTTTAGTTTGTTGCAAATAAATGAACAATTCAATGCCCATATGACACTGTCAAAGGGGCACGATCAAGGCTTTCAACCTCACTTCATTGGACCAGCCTTGGGCCAGATTTCTAAGGCCCAAATTCACGTGGGTGGTGGATTCTAATTTTGGCTGTAGGTATAGTTTTTAGGACCAAACGTTGGATCACACATTAGTTCCAATTTAGCTCAATTTTTTTTAACGTTCAGGATAGTTACAATCTTAGCAGCCTTTAAATTAACTTATCAAATCCCTAGATTTGAGGTGAACCATAAATAAATAATAATAGTCTATGGCCCTCGGAGCTTTTAGTTTAAATACCCTTTAAAACTGAATTGAGGTGCGCCGCGCCAAATAAAATCATAAATTGCGTGGCCCTCTTTAATTATTTCTTTAAAATATTTAGAACTCGAGGCGTGCCATTTAGCTAACTTTTATGGCCCTCGCAAAGTTAACAACGCGTTAGTTGCTTGTAGGCGCGTTATTTAACAATTTTACCTTCTTAAACTTGAGTGTGCATTTCATGTGACCCAAATCCAAATCTCAAAACACTGAATAAGATGTGTTTCGGATTGCGGGTGCATTTTATGTGACGTGATCCAAATACATATTTTAAACGACATTTAATATTCTTTAAGATTTGACTAATAGCGGTTAAAAGCTAAAATTTGCACATAGGTTCAAAATGTATCAGATAATTAAGCTGAATATAACAGTTGAGCGATCGTGCTAGAACCACGGAACCCGGAAATGCCTAACACCTTTTTCCGGTTTAATAGAATTCCTTACTCGGATTTCTGGTTCGCGGACTGTTAAACAGAGTCAACTTTTCCTCGAATCGGGATTAAACCGGTGAATTGGGACACTATAAATCTCCAAAGTATCGACTCTGAACTAAATAAATAAATTCCATTTCGATTGTCCTTTAATTGGAAAAACTCCTTTATACCCCTCCCGGGGTTGTAGGAAAAAGAAGGTGTGACACCTCTGGCGACTCTGCTGGGGAAAAGAACCCATAACTTTTGGTTCAGGGTTCAGAATTCGAGCTCAGTTAAATTGTTATATTTGTCTTTATCTGAATTTGTTACATGTTTGGGCTTAATGTGCTAAATGCTTTACCGCTTTGATATTTGGTGAATTGTATATATAAACTGCTACGAAACCCTTCCTCTCTCTGAGTCTTCTACATCATGGAGAAGGATGCACTTCGTGTGACTTCTCTTCTGTTTAGAGTCTTTTCCCATTTAGAACGAGGTTCGTACAAGTTGCTAAGCCGGTGGAGCTTCTGTATCCCCGGTACGCTGCCCCCCCCGGCTCGAGTTGTCCGCTCGGGTAAGCCAGGTCTAGAACAATAAACCAGGTATTAAACCTAGTATAACAAAGCCTCATGTCGGATCCCTAGTAGGAATGTTTGTTTGCATCATGTGCATTTGATTTAGGGGACTCAACACAGGGGTTGGATCCGTCTAGGACAGGTAACCTGAAATAAAAAGACCATCCTGATGCATCCTACTTGCTAATTGTGCATTTATTTGCTTCGGATTTGCATATTGACTGGCTTGTAAATAATGGGAGAGAGTTGAAAAGAAAATAGCAATGCCAGGGTTAAGTAAGGGTAGTCACCTGTTTTTGAAAAACCAATATCAAAATAGTACTGAAACTCTGCCGGATTCTTGAGAAAATAACAAAAAAAGAGAAAGATTGTTGTTTTCAAAAATAGTTGGTTTTGTCAAATCTGCCCGATACGTCAGTTTGATTCCCACCGGATGCAGGATACATAGGCTACCCTCATTGGGTCCAACTTCCCTTTTTCAAAAATAACTCAAAAATAATAAAAAAGTTTAATTTTTGCTACAAATAAGTCGGGTGATGCCATTTTGGCTTAAAATAAGCCGAATCTCCGCAAAAGGGCGCCGGGAGGCTATTTTTGCAAGAACAACCACCTTGGGTCATTTTCAATGGTTAGCGGGCACAACCTTAAAATATTCTTTCCCGAAGTGCTAAAAGGCCGTATCCGCAAAGCCGAGGTTTTGTTTTTGAAATGAAAATCTTGAGAAAAAATGATGTTGCTTTTTCTTCTTTTAGGCTCAAATAAGTCTTTAAATCACCTTAATAAATGTGCAGGATGAGCACGAATGAAATTGAACCCTTCATAGTCCTTAAAGAGATCACCTTGAAGCTCCATATGTGGTGGAATGATCTAGAAAAGGGCAGCAGAGAAACAGTGGTAAAAATTCTGGGAGGCCCCGTCGGACTATTGAACGTCAAGCCGAGGTTGGACATAATTGAAGCTTTAATACCTTTCTGGGACCTGTTGATACTCAATTTTCCCTATGTATTTTATATATACAAAAAATATTCTCAAAATAGTATGTACATGCATATATAGGCATTCCCAAGAGTTTTGGTATTTTTTCTTATTTTTAAAGATTATAAAATCAATTTTTTTGCCTATTTTAATACTACAAAATTCAATAATTATTCTCAATATTATTATTTTTGGTGAATAACTTATTTTATTCTTATATTTCTACCAAAATATAACTAATTTGATTTTTTGTATATTTTTTACAAATTTATTTGGTATTTAAAAGCTAAATTGCATGTAATTGCAATTATAGCCTATTTTACAATTAACAAAATTTCATAATTATCAAATTATTTCAAGTATTTTTAAATTAATTCTTATATATTATTAATTAGTTCAGTACTTTTAATTTATTTTTAAAATCATTTTAACTATTTCATACAAAATAAAAATGGGAAAACTGACTATTTAACATTTAGCCTCATTTCATTGCAATTATAGCCCATTCGGATTTCAATTTTAGCCCTCAATTTACCCAGTCCTAACCCCAATTGGACCGACCCATATTTCAATTAATCTACCAGGTCCAGCCTTGATTTAATCCGAGCCGCTGATCAAGTGAGATCAACGGTCCAGGTTTTATTTCCAAAATTAAATCTAACAACCCCCCCCCCCCAAATCCCTCATTTTAGAGATGGTCTCTCTCTTTCTCTCTCTCTCTACACTAACTCTTGCTATCCCTTCTCTCTAGAACCTTCTGGCTATCTCTTTCGTCTCCGATGAATCGACCGCCTCTCCGGCCACCTCCAGCCTCACTTCTCTCGACAACCAGCCGCCGTGAAACCTTGTCTAGTTGATTCCCTCCATTTTTGAGACTCCAGAAGCCTCCACCTTAGAAGATGGTCATCGGAAGCTCTGCCTGGTTTGTCTCCGACCTTTCTCCGATGGTTTATGGTTCGATGGTGCTGCGAGCATCATTATTAACGAGTTTCATAGCCAGGTTCCTTACCTCTCACTGGTTTATTATGAAACCCTAATTTTCTTAAAAATCTTATCTTTTAAATGATTTTTTAACATATTCTTTTGTGTTTAACACTACTGTCTACTAGATCTTTTTGATTGTTCAAGTTTTCAACGTTTTGTTTTTCTTTTAAAATTAGGGTTTCCTGAACTCTTTTGAAGTCACTATATCTTCTGATTTTTTTAGGATTATGTGATTATGTTTGTGTTATGTGCTTGTTGGTGTGATCTTCTGTTTACTCTTCGAGTTCCATGCTTTAATTTTACTATTAGGGTTCTAGCCTTCTATTGATTCTGTGATTTCTTGCTTAGGGTTCTCTGATTTTCATGCCTATTGTGGTTTATAGGTCTAATTGTTCATCATTTACCAAATATTCTGCTGATTTTGTGCATATTTTCGAACCCCTAAATTTGTATATGTTTTCTTTAGAAGTTTTACACTGATTTTTGAATCACTTCCTTATTTGTGAAATGCTCTCCTTACTTAGTACTGATTCCCTATGATTTTCAATTTCATCCGTGATTCTTTGAACTAATTTGTTTGCACAATATGTTGTCCTTACACTTTCCTTACTTGAAATATTTTGTATACTTTTACTACTCCTATTATGGAAATACCAGTCTTGCAAACAATAATTTTCCTTATTTGATACAATTTGTACCCGTTTGAACTAGGACTCCTTAATTGAAGGGAGTTCGAGGATTTAATTGATGCTAATTGGTATTATTTCCATAATTGTGATCAGTCTATACATGTTACCTTATTTTCCACTTATTTTCAAAACTATAAGTACCCACATTCTCTTTTGCATTATACACAGATACATTGCACATCACACACACGAACAAGAAAGTTCATTGCTCTAAACTCTCTCTTACACACATAAGCATACTCAGTGTTCTCTCTTGTTTTCCACACATCCTCTCCCACTTTCTTGTTGATTACTGATTACTCAGTCGGCTGAAAGCCAAGACTGATTGATCTTTGGGGGCTGCTCCATTGTTCTACTGCTGTATACATTGTTGATTGTTTGGCCTGCATAATACTGCTCACTTCCCTACACACTACTGCTCTACACTATCTCATCCTTGACTGGTATGCCCTCTATTTGATTTGAAGCATCCAAAATAATATGCTTTTATACATGCTGCACTTTATTTTGTTTCTTCTATTCTTTTACTTATGGTTATGTTGTTCTTATTGCAACTAGCATGCCCCTGTGTGACTATCCTCCTATTAATCCAGCATGCCTACTGCTTTGCTTAATGCATGTTCTCTCCTGCTCCCTAGCCCCAGTACATTCTCAGCATGTGATCATGAGTCGTTTTAGTTGAAACTAGTTGACTGTCTAAGTTTTGTAATGCTTTCCTATGGTATCTAGGTGCAACTGTGTTATTACATCTGAACTATTTACCCCACTTCCTTTTACCCTGTTTGTGTTTACTGCTCGGAACTATATGATGTATTTTGTTTCTTAGTTTGTCAAAATTGTCCCATTATTTTTTCTTTCAAAACTGTCTCTACATGGATCATTTTTAAGACTGTCTTTCAACTTAATTTCTTTAAAGAAAATTCTATCACACTCTCACTACTCCTAGAGTTTAGGTTCTACCCCCTTCGTGTAAGCATTGTCTTGGGCACCTTTAAGTACCCATTGAACTTTGATGCACAAGGTTGGTAATCTCACACTGGAATTGTTCAACATTTTGGTAATGTTTGGGTGCTGGTATTGGCCTAGTACCCCTATTGGGCCTTTAGGGAGCTTTGTCGCACTCAAACCATGGTCAAGGCTGTGAAACTCGTAAGAAGTGATTTTAGAAGATCGGGTCTGGTTGAAGGCTCCCTATAGAGTAGCCTCTTATTTTATTTTTCATTATGTAATCTAGCTATTATGGTTTGTAATAATTTGTAAACAACTGATTGTGGGTATAGTGAAATTGGGAGGGATTATGCATGCTTAGTTTAATTAATAGGTAAAGAACATGTATATAGGGCTTTACTTACCAATTTATGCAATAGAAGCCATGCGTAGGACATGCATCTTACACCTAGATATCCCGCTTTAGGCTCTTTACTTTCAGATTGTTATACTCACTTTGTAGTCAGTTAGTAATTAACGAACAACTATTATGAAACTACTGCTGCATTTAGAGACCATGCTTTAGGAGCTTTATGTGCATTAGACATCATGTTATTTAGGGTTGCAATTGTTGAACGCCTCACCAGCTGTTTAATTTAACAACACAAGTTCGTTTGACAGCGTCTTCTCTTTAAAACTAGAATCAATATGCATGTTCACCACTTTTTTTAGACAAGAAGGCAATACATACATCGCCTAGGCAAGCTTTAGGCCCAATAAGAAAAAATGATTGATCTTGTTTTCTAGTTTTAAACTACTCAACCTTTTAACTTTCCTAACTCTTTTTTCATCCGTCTCTCCGAAGTCCACTCTTTTACTGAAAATCCCTTCATCTGGAAACCTGTTTCGTATTTATAGGCTCTCACTGATTTCCTGATTCGTGCTCTATTATGCTTTTAAATTACAGGTACCTTTTTTCCCAGGATCACGTTATTTTGATACTTGTCTAATTAAACTATTGCATTTTTCAAATATCTACCTTTTTTTTCAAACGATGTTTTAACAGTTCCCTTACCTTTACTTTCTCAACTGTTTTCTTAGTTGTGTTTCTGCATGTCAAACGCTCTTCGGATCACTCGGTTGTGATTAAACCTTCTGCTAAAACTAATCTTTTTAAACGCGCGTTCTTTTATGACCTTAAATATGTTTGAGACATGCTAATTACATGTTTACTTGTGAGGGATCTGTGACCCTCTTATTTGCCTTTGTATGGTTCCTTTATGTGTAGTCCTACTTGTTATGCATGTCGCCTAGCCTTTGTCCTTTAAACCTAAGGGTCCAGCCTAGACCTTATCCTGTAGGTATAGTGGTCCTAAATACCCTCTAGGACTTATAGGATGGGATGAGTAATAGCACGCAATAAGAATTCGTGACCAATCCACACGTTTAAATAACCTTTACGGGGTGGGAAGGGTAGACATAGAGATGATGATCACACGATAACACTATGCGTACGATTGGTTACCGGTGTTGTGTGGATGATACATGTGATTTATAAACCTAGGACCCCTTTCCTTATATTACTTTGTTTAATATCAATGAATTCTGTCTTTTCAAATTACCCAAAACTCCACTTTAATTTTTCACTGCACTATTCCTTTTACTTCTAACTCTTTCTTCTTTGTTTTATTCAATGTCTTGACTAATTCTTGCACTTAGACTCTCCCTCAAACAAATTAAAGATTCCAACATGCTTGATTGCAACCCTTATGTGTAAATTTATGTGTACACTTGTTTACATTAAGTCATAACATAGCATGGCCGAGAACCATACTAGTGGATCTTGAGGGGTGCCTAACACCTTCCCCTAGAGATAATTTCTAGCCCTTACCTGAACTCTGATTTTCAAATTCAAAACCCTTAGTGTCCTAATGCACTTAATCATTAGGCGGTGACTCTTCAAATCCAAAAACCCAATTCCCAAACGGGAATAGAGTTATCTTCCCAAATGTCGTAAACCCGATTTCGCGAGAAAAAAAGGGTGTCGACAGTGTGGCGACTCTGCTGGGGATTCATTAGGCTTTTACCACTTCATGTTATATGTGACTTTACTGTTTTCTCTACTGCTTTTTTTAGTGCCTATATTTGAAACTAACTTGTCTTTTTGTTTCTTTTTCTTTAATGCTTTCATTTACTGCTTTCCTTCAATACCGTTTTTATTTCTGAACAATTATTGTAATAATTATGAACGTGAAAATACGTGACAATTTATTTCATTCTTGTAATTGCATCTTCAACATCATATTCCACTCGTGCCAAACAAATATCATAGCAACACTTGATGAGTTGTTGTGCTCTTCCAATATTATTACCCCTCTAAATTTGGCAAAGGCATATTTGCGGTAAACCAGTCGATTAGCGGTGAAGTCGACGATTCCGTGCCTTTCCCTTTTGAGTTTTCCACTCAAGGGTACCGGTCTAGCACCCCATAGAAACCTTATTCTGTTTAATTGTTCATGCATCACTGTCAAACTTAGTCGAGTTAGTTATGTTGTCCACATAATGACTCTTTAAGATAGACTATCCAAAGTCCACTGGGTTCCCCTGGAACCCAAACGGACAACACCATACTTTGTGCATTTATTTGGAGAACTAAATGTCGTTATGCTAATTATTGATTTAAATAGTCGAGTCCAGTGGGGTAAGGGACTAACGCTTTGTTTTGCAAAAAATGTGGCACGAAATCCCTAGATTCAGCATGGTAACCAACATTCAACCAAGGTTGCTAAGTTGGTGGGAGGACCTTCATTCCAGTGACCGGACTCTCGTCCGCAAGTATTTGGGAAACTTGCCCTCTCTTTTGGAAATTCATCCGGACAACAAAATTATAGAGGCTTCGACATTGTTCTGGGATAGTGATAGATCAATATTTCGATTTGGGGACCTTGAAATGACCCCATTGCTCGAGGATATAGGTGGGTTAGCCGGTATTCCTTGGGAGACTCCAGGTTTGCTCATGCAAGAAAACTGCAAGGTTAGGGGTTTCTTCAAAATGATGGGGTTGAAGAAAAACTCAGATTTGACTTGTTTGAAAGATTCCTATATTCCCTTCGACTATGTGTACGAGAGGTACGGTCATAGCAAGTACTACCACACCTATCTAGATGAATTCGCCCTCACATCATTGGGGCATATCCACGGGAGGGTTTTTGTCTTTGTGTTCTATTTCTTGGGGATGATAGTGTTTCACATGAAGAAGGCTAGGATCCATACCAGACTAGCCATGTTCACCAAGACGATAATTGAGGGGATTAGAGAGCAGCCTTTCAGCATAGTGCCCATGATTATTGCTGAGATCTACCAAGCTTTGGAGAACTGTCAACGAGGAGCCGATCATTTTGATGGTTGCAACCTACTACTCCAACTTTGGCTTATAGAACATCTCCAAAAGGGTTGGTCAAGAGCTTCCGCGAAGGCCGCAGAACGATCATATAGCCTTTCACCATCCCAAGAGAATGAACTATATGCCCGACATGTTTGCTCAGCCAGGGGATGCTCGAGGATATGTTGAATTGTTTGAAAACTTGAAAGAAGACAAGGTACAGTGGATGTTCGAATGGTTCCCCACTGGAGAGTTCATCATCCGCTCTTGGGACGCTCCATTTCTTATACTCATTGGTGTGAGGGGAACTTATCCCTATGTCCCTCTCCAAGTCATGAGGCAGGCAGGGAGGAAGCTAGTCGTACCAAAGGTCGAGAAGATGAGTCATTTTAGGGCTAATTTCCAAGAGGACGATAGCCCATACAAATGTCAAGCTCAACACATGTGGA
Organism: Nicotiana glauca; assembly: GCA_026770625.1. Lineage (NCBI taxonomy): Eukaryota > Viridiplantae > Streptophyta > Magnoliopsida > Solanales > Solanaceae > Nicotiana > Nicotiana glauca. Next base: position 101,451 of record MU668942.1, read on the forward strand.
ACAGCAAGATCATCCTGGAAAGGGATTCTATAGAGCCTGATAGATCTCATGCCGGCTACACCTCATACTATCCAGGTTGGCTAGAAGAAGATCATGCTGGGTTAGGACAGCCCGAGTCTGTTCGAGGTCACAGGGTCATCGAAGAAAGGGCTTAGATACAGGTTAAGTACAATCAGTTGCGCAAAAGGATCAGGGAGTGCGAGAGTAAGCACCAGGAGATTCAAGAGGCCAATCAAAAGTTGATCGAGGAATGGAAGGATATGGATGTCAGAGCCAACAAGCGCCCAGTGCATTTGGAGTGAGGGTTAGTAGAGCTGGAAGGGAAATTCATCTAGAGGATCGAGAATTACCAAAATGCCGAGGGGAATAAAGGAGGACATTTGGCTAGGGCTTATCTGCTGCTGGGATTGCGTGAGCTGGTGACGCTGTTCGATGGAGACAAAGATGCCGAGTCTGGGAAAGGTCCTTTTGCGACCAAATAGTTAGGAGTCTCTTTTCTTTTTTTCTTTGAAATGTAATAAGGCCAATGGCTATTAGTGATATTTTACTTTATATAATTTTAGTGTCATTTTGGGATTCGTCTTATTTTATCAATAAAATGAAGCATTTAGCATTATAAGTTCTCCAAATCAACTTGCCGCTAGGCCTACCTCGGGCACAACGAGGAACGCAATTTAGGACACGATTTATACTCTTATGCTATGTGTTTAAATATTGCAATATTTTTCTCAGAATCCGTACTAACTTGTTACCTTTTTGTTGTTTTTACTTTTATTTTATCCCCCTCCATAAAAGGTTAGTTCGTGCATTCTGGCATCGTCATCCTACTCCACAAGATCTATGGGCCATCCACCACCTCCTCCTCCTCCTCCTATCAAAAACAGGGGAAAAGCAAAAATGGAAGATTTGAACAACGTCAGAAAGGAGAAAGGTTAGAGGTTCCTCAGGGTGATCAGGTATCCAAAGAAAGTGTCGCTCAGCTCGAACAGAAGTTACTGAAATTTAAAGAAGAACTAGACCAAATTTGATATTTGGAAAGTCTGTCATTCTCCCTCACAACTCCAGACATCAACTTTCCCCATGCCCAACACCCCGTACCTCCACAGAACACCCCGAAGCCGCAGAAACAACCCACTACTAATCAAAATTGCAAAACATGCCACAACAATACTCCACTCCTCATCCTTGAGCCACCAAATGATAATCCCCACCACGCTCCCATCTATGTGGAAACCCTACCACAATACACTTAGCCTATTACAAACACACCGGAGTTTGATAACAAAGACTCTCTCATCAAAAACCTGGTAGTCGAGCTTAAGAAATTGACTAGCCAAGTCCAGGGCATTGAAGGAAACAAATGCATTGCAGGGCTGAATTATGAGGATCTTTGCATTCAGCCAGACGTCGAACATCCGGAGGGGTACAAACCTCCCAAGTTTGAAATATTTGACGGCTCGGGGGATCCTAGAGTCCATCTAAGGACATACTGTGATAAGCTAGTTGGCGTAGGAAGAAATGAAAATATTTGCATGAAACTGTTCATGAGAAGTTTGAAAGGCGATACGCTATATTGGTACATTAGCCAAGATCCCAAGAAGTGGACGAGCTGGGTTGGAATGGCATCCGATTTCATGGATAGGTTCAGGTTCAATATAGAAAATTCACCAGATATCGTCTACATCTAGAATCTGAAAAGAAACCCACTGAGACATTCCGCGAGTATGCTACTCGATGGAGATCCGAGGCTGCTAAGGTCAGACCGGCCTTAGAGGAAGAACAGATGAACCAATTTTTCGTCCGAGCTCAAGATTCGTAGTATTATGAAAGGTTAATATTGATAGAGGGCCAGAAATTCTCCGATATCATCAAGCTAGGAGAAAGAATTGAGCAAGGCATTAAGAGCGGTATGGTCACTAATTTCGAGGCATTGTAGGCTACCAACAAAGCCCTGCAATCTGGTGGCATGTCCAAGAAAAAGGACATGAGTGCCGTGATGGTTGCACAATGAACCAAGTCTCCAATAAAATACCAAGCCTACCTGGTATCCCCTCTTACATACTAGCCTATCCCCAACTACCAAGCACCTCCGCCCTCTTACCAAATTCCATCACCTGCTTACCAATCACCTCCATCCCCCACATATCAACCTACCTTACCAAGAAATTCCCAACCTGCAACCGTCTACCAAGCCTATAATACCAACTATCAATCACCTCCCGCCCGCCAAAACTTCCCCAGGCCATGCCTTAACTTCGACCGTAGACCTCCCAAGCAATACACCGCCATCGTTAAGCCAATTGACCAACTATATGAAAGACTTAAAGCAGCCGGTTACATCACCCCAATCCCTGCCATAACTCCAGAAAATCCTTCCCAATGGGTCAATCCAAATAAAACATGTGCATACCATTCTAGCATGAAAGGGCATATTATTGACGAGTGCTGATCTCTGAAAGAGAAAATCCAAGTTCTAATTGACAACAAAATCATCGTTGCCAAGGAACCTGCTCCTAACGTTCGCAACAATCCTTTGCCGGATCATAAGGGTGGGGGTGTGCATATGATCGAAGTAGAAGATGATTGGGACCCCAAAGGGTTAATTGGATTAATTGCCGAAGGTGACGAGCCAAAGAAACCAACAGTCACACTTAATCCAATCGTAGTCCAAATCCAGCCCTCTAGGGATGCTGAAGTAAACATATCCGTGCCTCTCGAGTTTGAAACGCCGTCATCAAAAAGGACCGCAGAGCCAATTGAGGTGGAGTTTGGGTTTCCAAAAGTACCATTTGACGTTGCTGTGTTGCCACCCAAAACAAGAGTGCCCATTCCTGTGGCAATGTCAGCCGCAACACCGTCCATACACAGGCCATTCCTTGGGATTACACCGCCGAGGCAAGAAGGAAGGGAAAAACTAGGTCTGGAGAAGCAATTGCAGTGCAAGGTATGACCAGGACTGGCAGAATTTATACTCCGGAGCAGTTAGTTGAATCAAGTAACCAGGCCTCTGGACGGCCTATTGAAACTAGGCCCGATAATCTCTGGCGGAAGATACAGGCAAAAGAATACTCAGTTGTCCACCAATTAAACAAAACACCAGCACAGATCTCCATTCTAGCTCTACTGCAAAGCTCTGAGATACACAAGAATGTCCTGATAAAGATACTGAGCGAGGTGTACGTACCCGGTAACATAACTGGAGGATATATGGAAAACATGGTGGGCAGGTATTGGAGAGTCATAAAATCACTTTCCACGAGGATGAGATGCCCCCTGAAGGTTTAGGCCACAACAAAGCATTGCACATCACAGTGCAGTGCGAAGACTATTTCATTACCAGGACTTTGATTGATGGAGGGTCCAGCCTCAAATTTGTCCACTGGTGACCCTCAGAACATTGGGGAGAAGTCTGCGTGAAATCAAGGATGGGGCTATCAACGTCAAAGCTTTTGATGGCTCCTAAAGGTCCACTATTGGGGAGTTCCGTTTATATCTGCAAATGGGGCCAACTTGGTTCGATGTTGATTTTCAAGTAACAGACATCCCGGCATCCTACAACTTACTACTAGGACGAACTTGGATCCAAGCCATTGGAGCTGTAGCCTCAACCCTGCACCAGGCAGTGAAGTTCGAGTGAAATCACCAAGAGGTGATTATTAATGGTGATGGGAGTAACCTCATATAGAGTCGTCAAACCATCCCAGTAATTGAAGGGGGAAGGATGCTAGAAGGAGAAACCTACCACCAAATTGAGCGAGTCAACGCCGTGGACAAAGATAAGTGGTGGGATAACAAGATAGAAAGTATACTGAATTGGAGCGGGAATGAACCTGGCAAAGGGCTCGGCAAAAATGTCCAGGGAATCACTAAGCCTATCAAACTGAAGAAGCATGGTACCACTTTCGGGTTAGGGTATGGATATACTTGGGAAGAATTCCAGAACTGGTCGCTACCATGGCGCGGACCTTACTATCCGCTGGAGCACCTGATACCTCGCCTGGAACATACTTTCCAGCCGGCAGACACCATATATGGGTCAGAGGAAGATGAAACATTGGCAGCGATGAAGAACCTGTTCTTGGAAGATGACAATATGGATTGTCACGTCATTCTTGAAGAGGAAGGGGAGGAAGGCCCTTCCATACAAGCTGTGAACCGAGGAGCGCGTCTCAACAACTGGTCCGTCAAAACCACCAAGGCTCGGAAGGCTTTGGGGTAGCAAGGCTGAACAAAGCACTATGCATTATCTTTTACTTTTTTGCTAGTTGATTTCCTTTCCGTATATTCTTTCAAATTTTAAAAAGAGCACCGACGTTCAAAACAATTTTTGGCATTTATCAAAGCATTTTAGTTTTTTATAAAAATGTTGCTCTTATTATTTCTTTTCTCTGCCATTTACTTTACTTTATACAACATTACTATTACTTATCTTGATGAACCGACGAATGTGACATGGGATAAGGTAACACAACAAATGGATATAGACTCAGAAGAGGATAAGATACCAGAAGAAGTCGTTAAAGAGGTTGAGGACTTTGAGAATAGACCTAAGTCTAACTTGGACGAGACCGAGGTTGTCAACTTGGGGGATACAGAGTATGTCAAGGAAATGCGTATCAGTGTTCACCTTCCACCATCAGAAAAGGAAGAGTACATGGAGTTCTTAAAAGAATATGAGGACATATTTGCCTGGTCATATAATGATATGACCGGTCTCAGTACATCTATTGTAGCTCACAAACTGCCAACAAATCTGACAAGTCCGCCGATAAAGCAAAAGCTTAGAAAATTCAAGCCAGACATGAGTTTGAAAATCAAAGAAGAAGTCACCAAGAAAGTCAAAGCCGAGGTCCTCAGGGTAGTGGAATACCCGACATGGTAAACCAATATTGTGCCAGTACCAAAGAAGGACGGGAGGGTCAGAATCTGTGTCGACTACCGGGACCTCAACCGGGCCAGTCCGAAAGATGACTTACCACTGCCAAACATACACATCCTGATTGACAACTGTGCAAAGCACGAGCTGCAATCATTCATCGATTGTTTTGCCTGGTACCATCAGATATGGATGGACAAAGAAGACGCGGAGAAAATGGCTTTCATTACGCCGTGGGGGATGTATTGTTACAAGATGATGCCGTTTGGATTAAAGAATGTTGGGGCCACCTACATGAGGGCCATGAATACTATTTTCCATGACATGATACACAAAGAGATCGAGGTGTATGTGGATGATGTCATCATCAAATCCAATAAATCCACTAACCACATGGAAGACTTGAGAAAGTTCTTTAACATATTGAGAAGGTATAACCTGAAACTAAATCCCGCCAAGTGTGCATTCGGGGTTCCAATTGGAAAACTGCTTGGGTTCATCGTAAGTCGATGGGGAATAGAACTCGATCCATCAAAGGTCAAAGCCATTCAAGAATTACCACCTCCAAAGAACAGGAAAGAGGTTATGAGTTTCTTGGGGAGACTTAACTATATCAGCCAGTTCGTAGCCCAGTCCACTGTCATTTTTGAACCAATCTTTAAGATGTAAAAGAAGGACGCCGCCACTGAATGGACTGATGATTGTCAAAAAGCCTTCGACAGAATCAAGGATTACCTACCAATGCCGCCAGTCCTGGTTCCGCCCGAGCTGGGTAGACCTCTATTGCTCTACCTTACAGTACTGGATGTGGCATTTAGTTGTATTTTGGGACAACATGATGAAACGGGGAGAAAGGAGCAAGCCATCTACTATCTCAGCAAGAAGTTCACACCGCACGAAGCCTGGTATTCCCTGCTAGAACGCCCCTGTTGTGCTCTGACTTGGGTAGCTCAGAAGTTGAGGTATTACTTCTATGCCTATACTAGTTATCCCATATCAAGGATGGATCCGCTGAAGTACATCTTTTAGAAGCCCATGCCCATGTGCAAGCTAGCCAAATGGCAATTCCTGCTGAGTGAGTTTGACATCATCTACGTGACTCAGAAAGCAATCAAAGGACATGCACTAGTTGATCATCTTGTGGAAAACCCCGTGGGCAAAGAATACGAGCCTTGAAAGATGTATTTTCCCGATGAGGAGTTATAATTAATAGGAGAAAACATCGCAGAATCCTATAATGGCTGGAGAATGTTTTTCGATAGAGCAGCAAACTTTAAAGGCATTGGCATAGGAGCAGTACTAGTATCAGAAACATGTCAGCATTATCCGGTGTCCACCAAACTTAGGTTCCCGTGCACCAACAACGTGGCCTAGTATGAAGTCTGCATCTTAGGGCTCAAGCTGGCCATTGATATGAACGTTCAGGAGTTACTAGTGATCGGGATTCCGACTTGCACATACATCAGGTTCGAGAAGAGTGGGCAACCAAGAACTCCAAAATACTCCCATTGCATGATGTACAATAGTTAAGGAAGAGGTTTACAAAGACATAATTCCGGCATGTCCCCAGAGTCCAGAATGATTTCGCCGATGCATTGGCCACTCTATCATCTATGATTCAGCATCCAGACAAGAACTTCATTGATCCCATCCCAGTAAAAATTAGGATCAACCCGCCTACTGTGCTCACGTTGAGGAAGCAGCAAATGGAAAACCATGGTTTCATGACATTAAAAAGTATCTGTCAACAGGAGAATATCCAGAACATGCAAACACTACTCAAAAGCACACACTGCGGAGATTATCCAATCACTTCTTTCATAGCGGAGGAATCCTATACAGGAGGACTCCCGATTTGGGACTATTAAGGTGTGTCGAATCAAAGGAAGCATCCAGGTTGTTGGAAGAGGTTCATGCAGAGACATGTGGTCCGCATATGAATGGTTCCATCTTAGCCAAGAATATACTCCGAGCTGGTTATTTCTGGATGACTATGGAGATGGACTGCATCCAGTATGTTTGGAAATGCCATCGTTGCCAGATTCATGCAGACATAATAAAGGTGCCTCCTAACGAACTCAATGCAACAAGCTCACCATGGGCGTTAGCCGCTTGGGGAATGGATATCATCGGACCTATCGAGCCTGCCGAATCAAACGGGCACAGGTTCATTCTAGTGGCAATTGATTATTTCACCAAATGGGTTGAAGCAGCATATATAAGGCGATAACCAAGATGGTTATGGCAGACTTTGTCCGCAACCGTATCATTTGCCGGTTTGGCGTTCCAGAGTCAATCATCACTTATAATGGTTCCAATCTCAACAGCGATCTGATGAAAGCAATATGAGAAACCTTCAAGATCAAGCACCAGAATTCTACGGCCTACAGACCTCAGATGAATGGAGATGTAGAAGCGGCTAATAAGAACATAAAAAGATACTAAGGAAAAAGATAGAAAAACACAAGCAGTGGCATGAGAAGCTATCATTTTCTCTATTGGGATACCGTACCACTGTCCGCACATCAACTAGGGCAACTCTTTATATGTTGGTTAACGATACCGAGGCAGTCATCCCAGCCGAAGTAGAGATTCCCTCCCTGAGAATTATGCAAGAAGAAGAACTTGAAGATGCATAATGGGTAAAGAGTCTCTATGAGCAATTAGCCCTTATAGACGGGAAAAGACTGAATGTCATTTGCCATGGTCACCTTTATCAGAATAGAATGACTAGAGCCTTCAACAAGAGAGTCAGGCCAAGACAGTTCGTGCCAGGGCAGTTAGTGCTGAAGAAGATTTTTCCACACCAAGACTAAACCAAAGGAAAGTTCTCTCCTAACTGGCAAGGTCCGTACATGGTTCACCGCGTTCTAACCAGAGGAGCCCTTATACTTGCATAAATGGACGGAGAAGTTTGGCCAAAGCTGATCAATTCAGATGTAGTGAAATGACACTATGTGTAACCATTATGGTTCCTTTATGATGTAATTTGAACTACGCCTGACCCGATTCCCATTTAAGAGGGGATACATAGGCAACCCTATGGGTTCGGTCACAATTCAATAAAATTTTCATTTGCCCCGCTATTGGAAATTAGGGCAGAATGTTGAGAAGGACCCTCAAAATTCCGAAGTTGATTCTCACCATTCATCATGCACAATTGCAGAGGCACCAACTCAGTAAACTAGGGCAGAATTTTGAGGAGGACCCTCAAAATTCCGGAGCAAAAAAGGCTGCGATATCTTGAACCACGTCACAGTCGTCGGTTCTTTTAAAAAGAAAATAATTTTGTTTGTTATCTATTACTTATTTACATCATGTTTTTAAATTATATTACCAAATCATGCATGGATACTATCAGAATTGCTTTATTCAGCAACGCTGGCAGTGAAAGCAAGAGCCGAGTAGGACGAGCGCAGTCTGCGGGAAGACGAACTAACCTTCCCCCTTGACAATTCTGGAGCAAAAAAGGCTGCGATATCTTGAACCACGTCACAGTCGTCGGTTCTTTTAAAAAGAAAATAATTTTGTTTGTTATCTATTACTTATTTACATCATGTTTTTAAATTATATTACCAAATCATGCATGGATACTATCAGAATTGCTTTATTCAGCAACGCTGCCAGTGAAAGCAAGAGCCGAGTAGGACGAGCGCAGTCTGCGGGAAGACGAACTAACCTTCCCCCTTGACAAAACTCACAATCTTTCTTTTAATGCATGCACCCCAAAAACATAGAATCATCGGATAGGATTACAAACTCACACTTTTCAGGAGTACAATTCTAAGAATAATCGCTCACTTGCAAGTGCTATCCGTACATGAAATCCCCAGCAACCGCAAGGACAACTAACTATCAGCTATCACATCTCAGCTATCAGATTTCGTTACTCTTTGACTTTATTCCTTGCATTGCATAAGGCTACTTTTCTGTCTTCCGAGACTAAGCACTGTCTGCATCCTGCATTTCCTTGCATTGCATAAGGCTACTTTTCTGCCTTCCGAGACTAAGCACTGTCTCCATCCTGCATTTCCTTGCATTGCATAAGGCTACCTTTCTCCCTTACGAGACTAAGCACTGTCTCCATCCTACATGGCTGAAATATCGCCACCTCTCATTTACACCGGCTGAAATACCGCCAGCTTTATTTAAATCTTGCATGGCTGAAACATCGCCAATTTTGTTTAAATCCCTCGTATCGGCTGAGGAATTGCCAGTTTTATTTAAATTCCTGTCGGCTGAAATACCGCCATTTATATTTACCCTTTTTTGTAGGCTGAAATATCGCCAACTTTATTTAATTCTCGGTATCGGCTGAAAGATAGCCAGTTCATATTTAAACCCCCATCACCATCTATACATATGCTTTCTATCGGCTGAAATATCACCATTTACATTTTCTACATGGACTGAAACATCGCCAGCTTTATTTAAATGTCTGTCGGCTGAAATAGAGCCATTTAGATTTAACCCTCCGACGGCTGAAATATCGCCATTTACATTTTCTACATCGGCTGAAACATCGCCAGCTTTATTTAAATTTCTGTCGGCTGAAATATCGCCATTTCGATTTATCCTTCACATCGGCTGAAATACCGCCAAATCTTACACTTCATCGGCTGAAATACCGCCAAATTCTGCATCTCATGGGCTGAAATACCGCCAAACTATCCAAGGGTATCATTGTTCGGAGGCATTATTTCCATAGCGCGAGAACACCATGCCATGGCCTGAGGACCCTGCTTTTATCATTTTCACATCATCATTCAAAGGCATCATGGTTCAGGGGCGTCATTTTCATAGCCCGAGAACATCATTTCATAGCCTGTGAATCCTTTATTATACGCTTCATGGCCCGGGACGTCGTGGTCCGAGGACGTCATCCTATCCGTCCGAATATAGCATTCATGGTCCAATGGGAACCTGCATCACATTTAAATTTTTGCACGATATATGCTCATATTGCTTATTTTCATGTAAATCGGCTAGCAACAGCCATCATAGCAGGAGAGATCCCACTCCGGTTCTCGCAGCCCATCAGTCCCTGACCACATTTTCCAACCTAAATGTTGCGTCTGTCTCTTCGAAACCTCCATCGGCATACTCCGTTGATGTATCCCGAACTAGATATTACCTAATTCCTGTAAAACTAGGGATATGTAGGCAGCTCAAAAACCAGAGCTCGGTCGAAACCTTTGCAAGTCGTTCCTCTCTGTCAAAATTGGTTATCATATCTTTACCCGACAACACTTTCATCCTTCCCGAGTAAAGAGGGGCAGCAGTTGATACCCAATTTTTCCCAATGTATTTTATATATACTCAAAATATTCTCAAAATAGTATGTACATGTATATATAGGCATTCCCAAGAGTTTTGGTATTATTCCTTATTTTTAATGATTTTAAAATCAATTTGTTTGTTGTAACGACCCGGCCGGTCGTTTTTGGAATTTACTCCCCGATTCCTCATTAACTATTTCCCCTAAGTTCTTTTCTACTATTTTGGTTTGCCGGGACGTTCGGTGTTAGGAGTCAGAGTGTTTTGGGACACTTAGTCCATAAATGAGAGCTTAAGAGTTGAAAAATGTTTCGTATTCGGAACAGTGTGAAGACGGCCTCGGAGTGGAAATTAGATGGTTCCGTTAGCTCCGTTAGGTGATTTCGGGGTTGGGAGCATGTTCGAAATGTATTTTGGAGGTTCGTAGCTCATTTAGGCTTTAAATGCCGAAGTTTGAATTTTCGAAGTTTCCGGTCCGATAGTGAGTTTTTGATCCGAGGGTCCGATTTGAATTCTGGAAGTTTCTGTAGCTCCGTCATGTCAGTTGGGACGTGCGTACAAAATTTTAGGTTATTCAGGCGAGGTTCGGCTTGATTTATGATCGAAAACGTGTTTTGTTGGAATTTGAAGTTCTTAGGCTTGAATCTTTGATTTAATTGGATTTCCGGTGTTGTTTTAGGTGTTTTAAGGATTGGTACGAGTTTGAATGAGGTATTAGGTGTTATTGGTGCTTTTGGTTGAGGTCTCGGGGGCCTCGGGTGTGTTTCGGATGCTCAACGGGCAAGTTATGGAGTTGGAAGGAAAAATTTGCAGTAGGCTTCTGGTCTTTTCGTGTCTGCAGCTTGGGAACCGCAGAAGCGGAGCCGCAGAAGCAAAGTATGGGCTCAAGGTCAGGTCCGCAGAAGCGAACGAAATTCCGCAGAAGCGGTATCGCTTCAGCGATCCATAGACCGCAGAAGCGGAAAATGGGATGGTAAGTGGAAGCCGCAGAAGTGGCACTTTGTCCACATATGTGGGACCACAGAAGCGGTCCCTTGTCCGCAGAAGCGGAAATGTCTAGACAGAAATAGAAAATTCGAGGGTTCAATTTCATAAGTTTGAAAAATCGATTGAGAGCACGGGAGAAGGCGATTTTAGTGGGTTTTGAAGAAAAAATCATTGGGTAACATTTCTTTGATCCCTTTTCATTATATTTCATCATTATATAGCTAAGTGCATCATTGAATTCGAATTTAGGATCAAAAACTTGGTAATTTGGGGTAAAAGTTCATAGACCAAACTATTTGGTTTTGAGGGGGCATTTGACCTCCGATTTGGGAGATTTTTATATGGTTAGACTTGTGAGAGTATGAGGGTTCTGAAAATGTGAAAATTATTAAATTATGAGACGTTGGCTAGAGGGGTATTTTGGTCATTTTACCTATTTTCGCGCCGTAGCTTTAATTTTAATAGTGGAATCAGTTGTTTACAATATTATTTATGATGTGTATTTGAATTGAATAGATTTGGTCCATTTGGAGTCGGATACTCGTGGCAAAGGCGCGGTTTCTAGTGATATTGAGCCGATTCGAGGTAAGTGGTTTGTCTAACCTTGTGTGGGGGACTTTTCCCCTTAGGACTTGTTCTAAATATTTGAATGCGTCGTACGTGAGGTGACGAGCGTGTACTTGAGCAAATTGTTGTAAACCCGTTTCTACTTGGAGTATTTACATGGAGATTTTCTGTTTACTTGTTCCTTTGAACTGTAGGTTTTGACCTGTGCTAGCTTAGAGAAGCATGCTTAGCTGATTACTTGCTTAATTGTTTAACTATACTGTTTGCACTCTGTGAAGCATATTAGGTTAGAAATCTCAATTACTTGTACTGGTTTATCATTTATTCTGAGATTATGAGTTATTGGTGTGGTGTGCTTTAAATTGGGACTACGGGACGGCTTCCCGGGAGATCCCCCTATACTGACTTATTCGGGATTGAAGGTGCGGGATACCAAGAGATCCCTGACACGTGTTTATATATATACATCGGGATACCAAGAGATCCCCAACTAACTTATTGAGGATACAAAAAGATCCTCGGGATACCAAGAGATCCCGACTCACTTATTGAAGATACCAAGAGATCCTCGGTATGATCAATTGCAGGAATTGCTGGGTAAGGGTTTTATTCGGCCAAGTGTTTCACCGTGGGGTACTCCTGTCTTGTTTGTGAAGAAGAAGGATGGTTCTATGCGTATGTGCAGTGATTATCGCCAGTTGAACAAAGTTACAGTGAAAAACCGATATCCTTTACCTCATATTGATGATCTGTTTGACCAGCTTCAGGGCGCACATGTGTTTTCCAAGATTGATTTGCACTCAGTTTATCATCAGTTGAAGATTCGGGAAACATATATCCCGAAGACTGCCTTCAGGACTCGGTATAGTCATTACGTGTTCCTTGTTATGTATTTTGGGATGACTAATGCCTCGGAAACTTTTATACATTTGATGCACAGTGTATTCAGGCCATATCTTGACTCATTCGTTATCATTTTTATTGATGATATTCTGGTATATTCCCGGAGTCGGGAAGATCATGAGCAGCACCTGAGGATAGTGCTTTAGACTTTGAGAGAAAAGAAATTATATGCAAAGTTCTCAAAATATGAGTTCTGGCTGAGTTCTGTGGTATTCCTACGCCGCGTGGTATCGAGTGAGGGCATTCGAGTGGATCCGAGGAAGGTGGAGGTCATGCAGAGTTGGCCCTGGCACTCCTCAGCTTCAAAGATTCGCAGTTTCCTCGGCCTGGCGGGTTATTACCTTCGCTTTGTGGAGGGATTTTCATCGGTTGCAGCCCCTATGACTAGTTTGACTCAAAAGGGTGCCCCATTTCTGTGGACAGAGTAATGTGAGGCGAGCTTCCAAAAGCTCAAGATAGATTTGATTTCAGCCCCAATCTTGATGCTGCCTACCGGTTCGGGGTCCTATACAGTTTATTGTGATGCCTCACGGGTTGGACTTGGAGCGGTGTTGATGCAGGACGGTAAGGTGATTGCCTACGCGTCCGGACAATTGAAGGTACATGAAAAGAACTACCCTGTCCACGATCTTGAGTTGGCTGCTATTGTTCATGCCTTGAAGATCTGGCGTCATTATTTGTACGGGGTGCCTTGTGAGATCTATACTGACCATCGGAGTTTGCAGCACTTGCTTAAGCAGAAGGACATGAATATGCGTTAGAGGAGATGGTTAGTGTTGTTAAAGGATTATGATATTACTATTCTTTATCACCCGGGCAACTCCAATGTGGTAGTCGATGCCTTGAGTCGCCGGGCAGAGAGTTTGGGGAGTTTGGCATATTTACCAGCCTCAGAGAGACCCATGGCGATGAATGTTCAGGCTTTAGCCAGCCAGTTCGTGAGAATGGACCTTTCGGGGCCTAGTCGGGTTCTAGCCTATGTGGTTTCTCGGTCTTCCATATTTGATTGCATCAGGGAGCGGCAGTGTGATGACCCTCATTTGCTTGTCCTTCAGGACAGAGTTCGGCATGGTGATGCCAGAGATGTCACCATCGGGGATGATGGGGTATTGATGATGCAGGGCCGGATTTGTGTGCCCAATGTTGGTGATCTTCGAGAGTTGATCCTAGCAGAGTCCCATAGCTCGCGGTATTCCATCCAACCGGGTGCCGCGAAGTTGTATCAGGATTTGAGGCAGCACTACTGGTGGAGGCAGATGAAGAAGGATATAGTTGACTACATGTCTAGATGCCTCAACTGCCAGCAGGTGAAGTGTGAGCTCCAGCGTCCGGGTGGGTTGCTTCAACAGATAGAGATCCCGGAGTGGAAGTGGGAGCGTATCACCATGGACTTCGTATCTGGACTCCCACGGACCGTGAAGAAGTTTGATTCTATTTGGGTCATTGTGGATCGGCTGACCAAGTCCGCTTATTTCTTACCTGTGTGTACCACTTATTCATTGGAGCGGTTGGCAGAGATTTATATCAGGAAGATCGTCTGTTTGCATGGTATTCCAGTTTCTATCATCTTTGAAAGAGGTACTCAGTTTATATCGCGGTTCTGGAGAGCCGTGCAGCAGGAGTTAGGTACTCGGGTGGAGTTGAGCACGACATTTCACCACCAGATTGACGGACAGTCCAAGCGCACTATTCAGATTCTGGAGGATGTGCTCCGTGCGTGGGTGATTGACTTTGGAGGGTCGTGGGATCATTTCCTGCCACTGGCGGAGTTTGCTTATAATAACAGTTATTAGTCCAGCATTTATATGGCACCGTAGGGCGCCTTATATGGTAGATGGTGTCGATTTCCGGTAGGTTGGTTTGAGCCGGGTGAGGCCAGGCTATTGGGCACAGCGATAGTTTTGGATGCAATGGAGAAGGTTAAGGTGATTCAGGATAGACTCCGTGTAGCCCAGTCCAGACAGAAGAGTTACGCGGACAAGAAGGTTCGTGATGTTGCATATATGGTAGATGAGCGGGTTCTGCTTCGCGTCTCGCATATGAAGGGCGTCATGAAGATTGGAAAGAAAGGGAAGCTGAGTCCGAGGTTTATTGGGCCTTTTGAGGTCTTGAGGCGAGTTGGGGAGGTTGCTTATGAGCTTGCCTTACCTCCCAGCCTAGCCAGAGTTCATCCGGTATTTCATGTTTTGATGCTCCGGAGATGTCACGGTGATCGGTCGCACGTGTTGGGCAAGGATCTATCCTATGTTGAGGAGCCAGTGGCCATTTTGGACAAGCAAATCAGAAAGTTAAGGTCAAAGAACATTGTTTCAGTGAAGGTCCAGGGGCGGGGTCAGCCGGCCGAGGAGGCGTCTTTGGAGACCGAGCAGGATATGCGCAGCTAGTACAATCATCTTTTTGCTACTTCAGGTATGTTCTCTATGCTCGTTCGAGGACGAATGAATGTTTAAGTGTAGGAGGATGTAACGACCCGGCTGGTCGTTTTTGGAATTTACGCCCCGATTCCCCATTAACAGTTTCCCCTAAGTTCTTTTCTGCTATTTTGGTTTGCCGGGACGTTCGGTGTTAGGAGTCGGAGTGTTTTGGGACACTTAGTCCCTAAATGAGAGCTTAACAGTTGAAAACGGTCCGTACTCGGAACAGTGTGAAGACAACCTCGGAATGGAAATCCGATAGTTCTGTTAGCTCCGTTAGGTGATTTCGGGGTTGGGAGCGTGTTCGGAATGTATTTTGGAGGTTCGTAGCTCATTTAGGCTTGAAATGCCGAAGTTTGAATTTTTGAAGTTTCCGGTCCGATAGTGGGTTTTTGATCCGAGGGTCGGATTTGAATTCCAGAAGTTACTGTAGCTCCGTCATATCATTTGGGACGTGCGTGCAAAATTTCAAGTCATTCGGGCGAGGTTCGGTTAGGTTTTTGATCGAAAGCGTGTTTTGTTGGAATTTGAAGTTCTTAGGCTTGAATCTTTGATTTAATTGGATTTCCAGTGTTGTTTTAGGTGTTTTAAGGATTGGTACGAGTTTGAATGAGGTATTAGGTGGTATTGGTGCTTTTGGTTGAGGTCCCGGGGCCTCGGGTGTGTTTCGGATGCTCAACGGGCAAATTATGGAGTTGGAAGAAAAAATTTACAGTAGGCTTCTAGTATTTTCACTTCTACGGCTTGGGAATCGCAGAAGCGGAGCCGCGGAAGTGGCTAGGCAGCCGCAGATAAGAAGCGTGGGCTCAAAGTGAGGTCCGCAGAAGCGGACGAAATTCCGCAGAAGCGGTATCGCTTCAGCGATCCATAGACCGCAGAAGCGAAAAATGGGATGGTAAGTGTAAGCCGCAGAAGCGGCACTTTGTCCGCATATGCGGGACCGCAAAAGCGGTCCCTTGTCCACAGAAGCGGAAATGTCTGGACAGAAAAAGAAAATTCGAGGGTTTAATTTCATAAGTTTGAAAAATCGATTGAGAGCACGAGAGAAGGCGATTTTTAGTGGGTTTTGAAGAGAAACATCATTTGGTAACGTTTCTTTGATCCCTTTTCATTATATTTCATCATTATATAGCTAAGTACATCATTGAATTCGAATTTAGGATAAAAAACTTGGTAATTTGGGGTAAAAGTTCATAGACCAAACTATTTGGTTTTGAGGGGGCATTTGAATCCGATTTGAGAGATTCTTATATGGTTAGATTCGTGAGAGTACGAGGGTTCTGAAAATGTGAAAATTATTAAATTCCGAGACGTTGGCAGGAGGGGCATTTTGGTCATTTTACCTATTTCTACGCCCTAACTTTAATTTTAATAGTGGAATCAGTTGTTTGCAATATTATTTACGATGTGTAATTGAATTGAACAGATTTGGGCCATTTGGAGTCAGATACTCGTGGCAAAGGCGAGGTTTCTAGTGATATTAAGTGGCTTGTCTAACCTTTTGTGGGGGACTTTTCCCCTTAGGACTTGTTCTGAATATTTGAATGTGTCGTACGTGAGGTGACGAGCGCGTACTTGAGCAAATTGTTGTAAACCCATTTCTACTCGGAGTATTTACATGGAGATTTTCTGTTTAATTGTTCCTTTAAACTGTAGGTTTTGACCTGTGCTAGCTTAGAGAAGCATGCTTAGCTGACTTACCTGCTTAATTGTTTAACTGTACTATTTGCACTCTGTGAAGCATACTAGGTTAGAAATTTCAATTACTTGTACTGGTTTATCATTTATTCTGAGGTTATGAGTTGTTGTGGTGTGCTTTAAATTGGGACTACGGGACGGCTTTCCGGGAGATCCCCCTGTACTGAC
The DNA here is from genome assembly GCA_026770625.1 of Nicotiana glauca. Taxonomy (NCBI): domain Eukaryota; kingdom Viridiplantae; phylum Streptophyta; class Magnoliopsida; order Solanales; family Solanaceae; genus Nicotiana; species Nicotiana glauca. Next base: position 118,341 of record MU668942.1, read on the forward strand.
TTATTCTGGATTGAAGGTGCGGGATACAAAGAGATCCCTGGCACATGTTTATATATATACATCGGGATACCAAGAGATCCCCAACTCACTTATTGAGGATACCAAGAAAACCCCGACTCACTTATTGAGGATACCAAGAGATCCCCGAATCACTTATTGAGGATACAAGGGATCCTCGGGATACCAAGAGATCCCTGGTTATCATTTCCTGGTTAAGGACAGTATTTACTTGTGTTGTTACCGTTACTTTCTATTACTGCCATCCTGTGCTTATCCGGTTCTGATGTTTGTTATAGACTTTAGTTAGATTGTCTTCGTTACCTTATTATTTATTATGTTTATCTCAGAAGGGCCCTGACCTTCCTCGTCACTACCCAACCGAGGATAGGCTTGGCACTTACTGAGTATCGCTGTGGTGTTCTCATGCCCTTCCTGCGCATGTTTTTCATGTGCAGATCATTCAGGTACCTCTACTCAGGCGCACTATCAGTGAGGCAGGAGGACCGCGGGGACTTCGAGGTAGTTCTGCTGCGTCCGCAAACCGACGAGTCTCCTTCTTACTTTATCTTTAGTATCTAGTTTTCTTTCTTTTTCGGTTGTTAGAATATTTTGGAGTTTTGGAGCCATACTGTACATTTCTTTAGCCTGTGTTGCCCGTGAGTTTCCGGGTCTTTGGGAATAGTGTTAGACTTGTGTTTTATTGAGTTGTACACGCCGAGTGGCATCCAGTACAGTTACTTTTAGTTATTTAATTTGGTTTTCCCCTATTTTTCCGCAATTGTTATACTTTCCGCAATATTTAGCTTACCTGGTCGTGGGGACTAGGTGCCATCATGACATGTTCACGATCGGTGAATTAGGGTAGTGACAAGTTGGTATCAGAGCTCTAGGTTCATAGGAGTCACGGAACACAGGCCGGTTTATTACAGTCTCGCTGATCGGTATGGAGACGTCTGTATTTATCTATGAGAGGCTACGTAACTATTTAGGAAAGATCTTCATTTCTTTTGAATTCCTTGTCGTGCGATATTTTGACATCAATTCTAAACTTCTGTCTTCTATTCTCTCACAGATGGTGAGGACACGTGCTATACGAGAGGACCAGGCACCCGCACCCACTGCTGCCACCGTCAGAGGCCGGGGCCAGGGCCAGGGTAGAGGTCGAGGACGCACACGTGGTGCAGCCACATCACCTGCGCAAGCTGCCGCTGAGGTACCACCAGCAGATTTGGCCGGAGCCCAGGCACCTGGCACACCTACCACAACTACTACTACTCCAGCGCTCCAGGAGAGTCTGTCTCAGTTCATGAGCATGTACACTAACTTGGCTCAGGCGGGGTTTCTTCCCATAGCTGCAGCCACATCCCAGGCCGGGGGAGGGGCCCAGACTCCTGCAGCCCGCACTCCTGAGCAGAGAGTGCAGATGGAGCAGGTCCCAGACATTATTCCTGTACCGCCTGCAGCACCAGTTCAGCACAAGGATGGGTCATTTGCTTCAGAGGACGAGCAGTGTAGACTGGAGAGGTTCAAGAAATATGATCCTCTAGTGTTCAGCAGACTAGCATCAGATGACGCCCTAGGATTTTTGGAGGAGTGTCATCGTATCTTTCTCACTATGGGAGTGGAGTCTAGCAGGGTTTCTTTCACTGCCTTTTAGCTTCGGGGAGCCGCCTATGATTGGTGGCATACTTATGAGATAGACAGTCCAGTCGAGGCTGCTTTAGTGACTTGGACCCAGTTCTCAGACATGTTCATGAGAGAGTTTGTTCCCCAGAGCCTCAGGGATTCATGGCGCGCGGAGTTTGAGCTCTTGCGCCAGGGTGCTATGACAGTTTCAGAGTATGCCATCCGTTATTCCAGGTTGGATAGACATGCACCGGCTTTGGTTTCCACAGTTCGGGAGAGAGTTCGGAGGTTTATCGAAGGTCTTATTCCGCCCATCCGGTCCAGCATGGCTCGAGAGTTGGAGATGGATATTCCTTACCAGCAGGTAGTGAGCATTGCTAGGAGGATTGAGGGTATGCTCGCCAGGGAGAGAGGGGAGAGGGAGGCCAAGAGGTCTCGAGAGTCGGGTCACTACACTGGTGCCCGTACCCTATCCGCAAGTCGTTGGTAGGGGTTATTCTGGTCGCCCAATACATTCAGCTTTGACGGTAGCCGACAGTACTCCAGCTCCGCTTGCACCTCAGGAGCCTTATTATGCACCTCCAGTTTCTAGCGTGCCTCCTGCGCGGGGTGCTTTCAGAGGTCAGTCCAACAGGCCTAGTTCCAGCCAGTCACAGCCACCGCGTCCTCCCAGAGCTTGCTATGAGTGTGGTGACACCTGTCATGTGGTGAGAGATTCCCCATACTAGGGAGGAGTGCACCTCTACAGACTGCTCATCCACAGCGTGCTCCTCAAAGTTCTCAAGCTATGGTCCCAGCTCTCGCTGCTACCGCACCTGCCCAGCCAGCTAGGGACGGAGGATGGGGAGATAAAGGCCGCCCTCGAGAGAGGGGCCGGGTTAGATATTATTGTATTTTGGCTCGCACTGAGGCTGTTGCCTCCGATTCTGTCATCACAGGTATTATACTGGTTTGTCACAGTGAGGCATCGGTTCTATTCGATCCAGGCTCTATTTATTCGTATGTGTCTTCTTATTTTGCTTCGCATTTGGGTGTGCCTATCTTTGAGTGCCCCCGTTTATGTTTCTACTCATGTGGGAGATTCTCTTATTGTGGATCACGTTTAGCTGTCGTGTTTGGTTACTATTCATGGTTTTGAGACCAGGGCAGATCTATTATTACTCGGTATGGTTGAATTTGATATTATTCTGGGCATGGACTAGTTGTCGCCCCGTCATGCTATTCTTGATTGTCATGCCAAGACCGTGATGCTGGCTATGCCAGGTGTTCCACGTATTGAGTGGTGTGGTGCTTTATATCATACTCCCAGTAGAGTTATCTCTTTCCTTAAAGCTCAACGTATGGTTGAGAAGGGGTGTGCCACGTATTTAGCTTATGTGAGAGATGTGAGTATTGACACCCCTTCTGTTGATTCAGTCCCAGTGGTACGGGATTTCCCCGATGTGTTTCCTGCTGATCTTCCGGGCATGCCGCCCGATAGAGATATCGATTTTGGCATTAATCTGTTGCCGGGAACTCAGCCCATTTCTATTCCTCCATATCGCATGGCTCCTCCTGAGTTGAAGGAGTTGAATGATCAATTGCAGGAATTGCTTGGTAAGGGTTTCATTCGGCGCAATGTTTTGTCGTAGGGTGCTCCTGTCTTGTTTGTGAAGAAGAAGGATGGTTCTACGCGTATGTGCATTGATTATCGCTAGTTGAACAAAGTTATAGTGAAGAACCGATATCCTTTACCTCGTATTGATGATCTGTTTGACCAGCTTCAGGGCGCACAGGTGTTTTCCAAGATTGATTTGCGCTCAATTATCATCAATTGAAGATTCGGGAGCCAGATATCCCGAAGACTGCCTTCAAGACATGGTATGTCTTTTGAGTTCCTTGTTATGTCTTTTGGGCTAACTAATGCCCCGGTAGCTTTTATGCATTTGATGCACAGTGTATTCAGGCCATATCTTGACTCATTCGTTATCGTTTTTATTGATGATATTATGGTATATTCTCGGAGTCGGGAAGATCATGAGGAACACCTGAGGATAGTGCTTCAGACTTTGAGAGAAAAGAAATTATATGCAAAGTTCTCAAAATGTGAGTTCTGGCTGAGTTCTGTTACATTCCTAGGCCATGTGGTATCGAGTGAGGGCATTCGAGTGGATCTGAGGAAGGTGAAGGCCGTGCAGAGTAGGCCCAGGCCCTCCTCAGCTTCAGAGATTCGCAGTTTCCTCGGCTTTGCGGGTTATTACCGTCGCTTTGTAAGGGGTTTTCATCGGTTGCGGCCCCTATGACTAGATTGACTCAAAAGGGTACCCTATTTTTGTGGATAGAGGAGTGTGAGGCGAGCTTCTAAAAGCTCAAGACAGCTTTGACTTCAGCCCCAATCTTGATGCTACCTACCAGTTTAGGGTCCTATATAGTTATTGTGATGCCTCACGGGTTGGACTTGGAGCGGTGTTGATGCAGGACGGTAGGGTGATTGCCTACGCGTCCAGACAATTGAAGGTACATGAAAAGAACTACCCTATCCACGATCTTGAGTTGGCTGCTATTGTTCATGCCTTGAAGATCTGGCATCATTATTTGTACGGGGTGCCTTGTGAGATCTATACTGGCCATTGGAGTTTGCAGCACTTGCTTAAGCAGAAGGACCTGAATATGCGTCAGAGGAGATGGTTAGAGGTTTTAAAGGATTATGATATTACTATTCTTTATCACCCGGGCAAGGCCAATGTGGTAGCCGATGCCTTGAGTCACCAGGCGGAGAGTTTGGAGAGTTTGGCATATTTACCAGCCTCAGAGAGACCCATGGCGATGGATGTTCAGGCTTTAGCTAGCCAGTTCGTGAGATTGGACCTTTCGAAGCCCAGTCGCGTTCTATCCTGTGTGGTTTCTCGGTCTTCCCTATTTGATCGCATCAGGCCACGGTAGTATGATGACCCTCACTTGCTTGTCCTTCAGGACAGAGTTCAGCATGGTGATGCCAGAGATGTCACCATCGGGGATGATGGGGTATTGAGGATGCAAGGCCGGATTTGTGTGCCTAATGTCGATGATCTTCGAGAGTTAATCCTAGCAGAGGTCGATAGCTCGCGGTATTCCATCCATCCGAGTGCCACAAAGATGTATCAGTATTTGAGGCAGCACTACAAGTGGAGGCGGATGAAGAAGGATATAGTTAACTACGTGTCTAGATGCCTCAACTGCCAGCAGGTGAAGTATGAGAACCAACGTCCGGGTGGGTTGCTTCAGCAGATAGAGATCCCGGAGAGGAAGTGGGAGCGTATCACCATGGACATCGTATCTGGTTTCCCGCAGACTGTGAAGAAGTTTGATTCTATTTGGGTCATTGTGGATTGGCTGACCAAGTCTGCTCATTTCATACCTGTGTGTACCACTTATTCATCGGAGAGGTTAGCCGAGATTTATATCAGGGAGATCGTCTGTTTGCATGGTATTCCAGTTTCTATCATCTCAGACAGAGGTACTCAGTTTACATCGCGGTTCTGGAGAGCCGTGCAGCAGGAGTTCGGCACTCGGGTGGAGTTGAGCACGGCATTTCACACCCAGACGGACGAACAGTCCAAGCGCACTATTCAGATTCTGGAGGATATGCTCCGTGTGTTCGTGATTGAGTTTGGAGGGTCATGGGATCATTTCCTGCCACTGGCGGAGTTTTCTTATAACATACGTTATCAGTCCAGCATTCAGATGGCGCCGTATGAGGCCTTATATGGTAGGAGGTGTAGATCTCTGGTGGGTTAGTTGGAGCCGGGTGAGGCCAGGCTATTGGGCACGGAGATGGTTTAGGATGCAATGGAGAAGGTTAAGGTGATTCAGGATAGACTCCGTGCAGCCCAGTCCAGACAGAAGAGTTACGCGGACAAGAAGGTTCGTGATGTTGCATATATGGTAGGTGAGCGGGTTCCGCTTCGGGTCTCACCTATGAAGGGCGTCATGAGGTTTGGAAAGAAAGGGAAGCTTAGTCCGAGGTTTATTGGGACTTTTGAGGTCTTGAGGCGAGTTGGGGAGGTTGCTTATGAGCTTGCCTTACCTCCCAGCCTAGCCGGAGTTCATCCGGTATTTCATGTTTTGATGCTCCGGAGATATCACGGTGATATGTCGCACGTGCAAGACAAGGATCTATCCTATGTTGAGGAGCCAGTGGCTATTTTGGACATGCAGATCAGAAAGCTGAGGTCAAAGAACATTGCTTCAGTGAAGGTTTAGTGGCGGGGTCAGCCGGCCGAGGAGGCGACTTGGGAGACCGAGCAGGATATGCGCAGCCAGTACCCTCATCTTTTTGCTACTTCAGGTATGTTCTCTATGCTCATTCGAGGACCAACGAATGCTAAAGTGTAGGAGGATGTAACGACCCGGCCTGTCGTTTTTGGAATTTACGCCCCGATTCCCCATTAATTGTTTCCCCTAAGTTCATTTCTGTTATTTTGGTTTGCCGGGACATTCGGTGTTAGGAGTCAGAGTGTTTTGGGACACTCAGTATTTGGAACAATGTGAAGACGACATCGGAATGGAAATCCGATGGTACCGTTAGCTTTGTTAGGTGATTTCGGGGTTGGGAGCGTGTTCGGAATATATTTTGGAGGTTCGTAGCTCATTTAGGCTTGAAATGCCGAAGTTTGAATTTTATAAGTTTTCGGTCTGATATTGAGTTTTTGATCCGAGGGTCGGATTTGAATTCCGGAAGTTGCCATCGCTCCGTCATGTCATTTGGGACGTGCGTGCAAAATTTCAGGTCATTCGGGCGAGGTTCAGTTTGGTTTTTGATCGAAAGTGTGTTTTGTTGGAATTTGAAGCTCTTAGGCTTGAATCTTTGATTTAATTGGATTTCCAGTGTTGTTTTAGGTGTTTTAAGGATTGGTACGAGTTTGAATGGGGTATTAGGTGGTATTGGTGCTTTTGGTTGAGGTCCCGAGGGCCTCGGGTGTGTTTCAGATGCTCAACGGGCAAGTTATGGAGTTGGAAGGAAAAATTTGCAGCAGGCTTCTGGTATTTTTTGCTTCTGCGGCTTGGGAACCGCAGAAGTGGAGCCCAGAAGCGAAGTGTGGGCTCAAGGTCAGGTCCGCAGAAGCGGACGAAATTCTGCAGAAGCGGTATCGCTTCAGCGATCCATAAACCGTAGAAGCAGAAAATTGGATGGTAAGTGGAAGCAGCAGAAGCGGCACTTTGTCCGCATATGCGGGACCGCAGAAGCGGTCCCTTGTCCGCAGAAAAGGAAATATCTGGACAGAAATAGAAAATTCGAGGGTTTAATTTCATAAGTTTGAAAAATCGATTGAGAGCACGGGAGAAGGCGATTTTTTGTGGGTTTTGAAGATAAAATAATTGGGTAACGTTTCTTTGATCCCTTTTCATTATATTTCATCATTATATAGCTAAGTACATCATTGAATTCGAATTTAGGATCAAAAACTTGGTAATTTGGGGTAAAAGTTCATTAACAAAACTATTAGGTTTTAAGGGGGCATTTGACCTCCGATGTAGGATATTTTTATATGGTTAGACTCGTGAGAGTACGAGGGTTCTTAAAATGTGAAAATTATTAAATTCCAAGACGTTGGCTGGAGGGGCATTTTGGTCATTTTACCTATTTTCGTGCCCTAGCTTTAATTTTAATAGTGGAATCAGTTGTTTGCAATATTATTTACAATGTGTAATTGAATTGAATAGATTTTGGCCATTTGGAGTAGGATACTCGTGGCAAAGGCGCGGTTTCTAGTGATATTGAGCCGGTTTGAGGTAAGTGACTTGTCTAACCTTTTGTGGGGGACTTTTCCCCTTAGGACTTGTTCTGAATATTTTAATGCCTCGTACGTGAGGTGACGAGCGCGTGCTGGAGTAAATTGTTCTAAACCCGTTTCTACTTGGAGTATTTACATGGAGATTTTTTGTTTACTTGTTCCTTTAAACTATAGGTTTTGACCTGTGCTAGTTTAGAGAAGCATGCTTAGCTGACTTACTTGTTTAATTATTTAACTGTACTATTTTCACTCTGTGAAGCATATTACGTTAAAAATTTCAATTTCTTGTACTGGTTTATCATTTATTCTGAGATTACGAGTTGTTGTTGTTGTGTGCTTTAAATTGGGACTACGGGACGGCTTCCCGGGAGATCCCCCTGTACTGACTTATTCTGGATTGAAGGTGCGGTATACCAGTAGATTCCTGGCACGTCTTTATATATATACATCGGGATACCAAAAGATCCCCGACTCACTTATTGAGGATACCAAGAGATCCTCGGGATACCAAGAGATCCCCAACTCACTTATTGAGGATACCAAGAGATCCTCGGGATACCAAGAGATCCCCGACTCACTTATTGAGGATACCAAGAGATCCTCGGGATACCAAGAGATCCCCGGGATACCAAGAGTATTTACTTGTGTTGTTACCGTTACTTTATATTACTGCTCTCATGTGCTTATCCGGTTCTGATGTTTGTTATAGACTTTATTTAGATTATTTCCGTTACCTTATTATTTATTATGTTTATCTCAGTAGGGCCCTGACCTTCCTCGTCACTACCAAACCGAGGTTAGGCTTGGAACTTACTGAGTACCGCTGTGGTGTACTCATGCCCTTCCTGCGCATGTTTTTCATGTGCAGATCATTCAGATACCTCTACTCAGGCGCACTATCAGTGAGGCAGGAGGACCACGGAGACTTCGAGGTAGTTCTGCTACGTCCGCAGACCAACGAGTCTCCTTCCTACTCTATCTTTAGTATCTAGTTTTCTCTCTTTTTTCGGTTAGTTAGAATATTCTGGAGTTTTGGAGCCATACTGTACATTTCTATAGCCTGTGTTGCCCGTGAGTTTCCGGGTCTTTGGGAATAGTGTAAGACTTGTGTTTTATTGAGTTGTACACGCCGAGTGGCATCCAGTACACTTACTTTTAGTTATTTAATTTGGTCTTCCTCTGTTTTTCCGCAATTGTTATACTTTCCGCAATATTTGGCTTACCTGGTCGTAGGGAGTAGGTGCCATCACGACATGTTCACGATTGGTGAACTAGGGTCGTGACATTTGCCTATTTTAATACTACAAAATTCCCTGGTCGTAGGGACTAGGTGCCATCACGACATGTTCACGATCGGTGAACTAGGGTCGTGACATTTGCCTATTTTAATACTACAAAATTCAATAATTATTCCCAAAATTATTATTTTTGGTGAATATATTTTATTCTCATATTTACACCAAAATATAATTAAGTTATTTTTTGCATATTTTTTACAAATTTATTTGGTATTTAAAAGCTAAATTGCATGTAATTGCAATTATAGCCTATTTTACAATTAACAGCATTTCATAATTATAAAATTATTTCTAGTTAAATTAATACTTATACATTTTTAATTAGTTCAGTGCTTTTAATTTGTTTTTAAAATCATTTTAACTATTTTATACAAAATAAAAAGGGGACAACTGGCTATTTAACATTTAGCCTCATTTCATTACAATTATAGCTCATCGGACTTCAATTTTAGCCCTCAATTTACCCAGTCCTAACCCCAATTGGACAGACCCATATTTTAATTAATCGACCAGATCCAGCCTTGATTTAATCTGAGCTGTTGATCAAGTGAGATCAACTACCCAGGTTTTATTTCAAAAATTAAATCTAACAAACCCCCTCCCCCCAACCCCTCATTTCAAAGACGGTCTCCTTCTCTCTCTACACTAACTCTTGCTCTCCCTTCTCTCTAGAACCTTCTAGTTCTCTCCTTCGTCTCCGGTGAATCGACCGCCTCTCCTGCCACCTCCAGCCTCACTTCTCTCGACCACCAGCTGCTGTGAAACCTTGTCTTATTGAGTCCCTCCATTTTTCAAGACTCCAGAAGCCTCCACCATACAAGATGGTCATCGGAAGCTCTGCCTGGTTTGTCTCTGATCTTTCTCCGACGGTTTATGGTTCGATGGTGCTGCGAGCATCATTTTTAACGAGTTTCACAGCGAGTTTCCTTAACTCTCACTAGTTTATTATGAAACACTAATTTTCTTAAAAACTTGTCTTTTAAAAAATTTTTTAACTTATTCTTTTGTGTTTTACACTACTCTCTACTAGATCTTTTTGCTTGTTCAAGTTTTCAACGTTTTGTTTTTCTTTTTAAATTATTGTCTCTTAAACCCTTTCGAAGTCATTATATCTTCTGATTTTTTAGGATTATGTGTTTATGTTTGTGTTATGTGCTTGTTGGTATTATCTTCTGGTTACTCTCCGAGTTTCATGCTTTAATTTTGCTATTAGGGTTCTAGCCTTCTATTGATTCTGTGATTTCTTGCTTAGAGATCTCTGATTTTCATGCCTATTGTGTCTTATAGGTCTAATTGTTCATCGTTTACCAAATATTCTGCTGATTTTGTGCATCTCTTCGAATCCCTAAATTTGTATATGTTTTTCCTTAGAAGTTTTACATTGATTTTTGAATCACTTCCTTATTTGTGAAATGCTCTCCTTACTTAGTAATGATTGCCTATGATTTTCAATTTCATCCGTGATTCTTTGAACTAATTTGTGTGCACAATATACTGTCCTTATACTTTCCTTACTTGAAATATTTTGTATACTTTTACTACTCATATTATGGAAATACCAGTCTTGCAAACAATAATTTTCCTTATTTGATACAATTTGTACCCGTTTGAACTAGGACTCCTTAATTGAAGGGAGTTTGAGGATTTAATTGATTCTAATTGGTATTATTTCCATAACTATGATCTGTCTATACATGTTACCTTATTTTCCACTTGTTTTCAAAATTATAAGTACCCCCATTCTCTTTTGCATTACACACGGATACATTGCACATCACACACACGAACAAGAAAGTTCATTGCTCTAAACTCTCTCTTACATACATAAGTATACTTAGTGTTCTCTCTTGTTTTCCACACATCCTCTCCCACTTTCTTGTTGATTACTGATTACTCAGTCGGCTGAAAGCAAAGATTGATTGATCTTTAGGGGCTTCTCCATTGTTCTACTACTCTATACATTGTTAACTGTTTGGTATGCATACTACTGCTCACTTCCCTGCACACTACCGCTCTACACTATCTCATCCTTGACTGGTATGCCCTCTATTTGATTTGAAGCATCCAAAACAATATGCTTTTATACATGTTGCACTTTATTTTGTTTCTTCTATGCTTTTACTTATGGTTATGCAGTTCTTATTGCAACTAGCATGCCCCTGTGGGACTATCCTCCTATTAATCCAGCATGCCTACTGGTTTGCTTAATGCATGTTCTCTCCTTAGGGAGCCCCAAAAATGTACTGTCCTCCAAAAATGAGAGGTAAAATACGTACCTCGATCAGAAATGATAGACACGGGCACACCATGATGATGAACGTTCTCACTGATATAAATCTCTATTAATCGCTCCGAAGAATAGGAAACTGTCACAGCGATGAAATGCGCTGACTTTGTCAGCCTATCCATAATAACCCGTACTGCTTCGAACTTCCTTTGAGTCCGTGGGAGTCCAACAACGAAATCCATAGTGATTCGATCCTACTTCCACTCAGGAATCTCTATCTTCTGAAGTAAACCACCAGGTCTCTAATCCTCGTACTTTACTTGCTAACAATTCAAACATCAAACGACATATGCAACAATATCCTTCTTCATCCTCCTCCGCCGATAATGTTGCCCGCAAGTCCTGATACATCTTAGCAGTGCCCAGATGAATATGATTCCAAGAACTGTGAGCCTCCACAATAATCAACTCACTAATTCTATCCATATTAGGCACACAAACACGACCCTACATCCTCAAAACTCCATCATCTCCAGCTGTAACTTGCTTGGTATCTCCTTGCCCCACTGTGTCCCTAAGAACAAGTAAATGAGGATCGTCATACTGTCGCTCCCTGATACTCTAAAAAAAATAAGACCTAGCGACTGTACATGCTTGAACACGACTAGGCTCCGAAACATCCAACCTTATGAACTGATTGGCCAAAGCCTGAACATCTAAAGCAAGCGGCCTCTTACCGACTGGAATATACGCAAGGCTACCCATACTAGTTGACTTCCTACTCAAATCATCAACCACCACATTGGCCTTCCCAAGATGATATAGGATGGTGATAACATAGTCTTTCAATAGCTCCAACCACCTTTTCTGTCTCAAATTGAGCTCTTTTTGCTTGAACAATGTCGACGACCCCTTTTTCCTCGTGGAATCGGGTTCACAACATTCAGGAAGACAACTCTTATCCTGTTCGGGAATTGGGTTTTGTAGTTTGGAGAGTCGCCACCTAATGATTATAGTGCATTAGGACACTTTTAGAAGAACTAAAGATGCAGACAATAGTTTTGGGTAAGGGCTTGAAATTATCTCGAGGGGAAGGTGTTAGGCACCCCTCAAGATCCACTAGTGTGGTTCCCGGCCATGGTACAATTGTGACTTTAAGTGCAAATGCGAATAAACTAACAAGTATAACAGGAAGCACAAAAAGGTTAAAAGAAGTGCTGAAATTTAGAAAGGGAGCAGTTTAGTTGTAAAAGAAATGTGCAAGTAGAGGGAAGAAGTCAAGCAATTAGTGCAAGCAAACCAAAAATTGTGTGAGAAACAGAAGTTGAAAGTGCATCAGCTTTTAAAGTTCTAAAAAAATTGTTAAACTAATAAAAGGAGAGGGAAGTCATAGGTTTATACATTACATGGATCATTCGCACAACACTGGTACCCAATTGTACACATATTGTTATCGTGTAATCATCATCTCCATGTCTACCCTTCCGACCCCGTTAAGGTATTAAAGCGCGGAACGATATCGTTTATTTATCGCATGCTACTACCCGTCCCAATCCTATCAGTCCCGGGATATTAGGACTTCTAATACTAAAAGGAAAGAAAGGGATGGAGGCCTTTGTGGAGTTTAAAGGATAAAATTCTAGCTCGACATTCAAAACAATTATCAAATAAAGGAAGAATAAACAAGCAAATAAGGCTCAAATAAACCCAGAAATCAAATAATCATATAGTTTAGCATGCCTTGACAAACACTGATTTGGTCTTAGATTAAAATTAAGCATTGAGCGGACTGGTTCAACACATATATTGGGACAGAAAGTCTGCATTAGGCAACTCGAATACAGTTGTCAGAGATTAAGGCACTGAATTAGTCGTGAGTTGATTTAAAAAAGTATTGATTTTAGAAGATGATTATGCAGAAGAGTCTTGAAGAAAAAGGGTATGCTGCAAACATTTAAAAACTAGTTCAAAAGGGAAAACAAACTGCCTTATTGTGGTTAAACACAAAAAGAAAAGTTTTGAAAATTCCAGGAGGGACAGAGTTATCTAAAGAAAAGAGAGAATTGCGGAATTGATTTAAAACAACGAGTTCAAAAGACAGGAATTGATTTGGAAAACATGTTTAGGCAGAATATTAGAAAGAAAGAGTTTCAGAAAAGATATGCCAGTTAAAGAAATAGATTTTAGGAAAATGTATACACTGATTTGAAACAAGTTTTATTAGAGACTTCGTTTTGGAAAACATGTGTTGACTTAGGCGTATAAGAGATGGCTAATCAATTGCTACTACTGTTAAACAGGCTAAGCGAGTTTGGTTCAAAAGAAGCTCCTATGGACATGATATCTAAAAGTTATTGATTACCGAACTTGTTAATAAACTTATGGACGGATGCTTGTTTATTAAACCTAAAGTTTGCCTAATGTCATGCGTATTCACATCCTATAGGCATGACACCTATAAATTTGCAGAAAATTAACTCCTATAGGCAGGATTTCTATATGCATAATTGTAGAAAGTGAGTGTTAAGTCCTATAGACATGCTTTCTATGTGATTAAAACGGTCCTATAGGCAGAATCTCTAGATGGTTAAATAATAAAGTCCTAAGATCATGATTTCTACCCTTTTGATGCAAGAAAGTAAAGACCCCTCCCACATCACTTTACTATACTCCCCGAGTTTATAAAAGTTATTATAGAATGTAGAAAAAATACATCAGAGGCTAACAGCTAGATCCGAGCAGCCTAATTCAACCTTAATGTCTAATAATATGTGATTGAGCCACTTCCGGGATCCAGATTTCCAAAGCCTTCTCTTTACACAGGGTGTGTCAAAGTTCCAAGGAATCTCAGGGATTCCCGGCATTACTTACACCCAAGATACCATTAGAATAGAAACAGTGCAGTGTGAAAGAGCCAGCTCTCAGGAATCCAAGTTCAAAGGGAGCTCAGGGGGGTCCCAAAGCATGGCTTGCAAGAGAGGGGCAGAACTTAATAGCTAAGAGTAAGTGCAAAGTGAAAGAGGGATTGGGGACCCATGACAGGTTGTGGTCATACCTAGCCACAAAGTAGGCTGGCTGGTCAAACACATTAAGAGCAGAACCTTGAAGGTTAGACCAGGGTCTAGACAGTGATTAGGACACTGCCAGACTCAAGTCTAAAGCTCAAAAACACATAAAGGGGGAAAGGGAATGGGAACTGATTGAGTTTGGGATTCAAAGAATCCAATCCATAATCATGGACAACAATATTAGAGTGTTGTCATGCCATGAACCATAACTCACATATAAAGGGGTATGAGGGTTTGGGATTCATAAAGTATCAAATTCATGACAAACAACTGATAGGATGCATATATAATTTAAATATTGAATTACAAAGGAAAGGGGGAACATGTTACAATATGCTACAAACAAATGTCAACTAAAAGAATTGGACAGAAGTGGGCAGAAGTAAACACATTGTGGTGGAGACATGTAAACTAACTGAGACATACCAGTAGAGAAGCAAAAGAGTGCATGAGAAAGTACAGTAAACAAAGTCCACAGCAGCACAAGTAAGAGAGAGAGTTTTCTAAGTGAGAGTGACTTGTGAACTCAGATTGCGTTCTGTGTTCGTGTGTGTTTAAAGAGAAGGGAGGAGAGTATTTATAGTTTGAAATCATGCAGGGAACAAGATAAGAAAATAACCATGTATCAACTAGAATCAATCAGTATCAGAAAATCCCCTTACTTGAGGAATTCAAATTTGAACGGTAAAGGGCAAGAGTTATTTAAGGAAGGAGATCAAGTAAGCATATTTTACATAGCATACAAATAAGGGGTAAATACATAGGGGTTTTAATTAAGGAAAGAAAATTTTGAAATACACGGTCAAGTAAATAAGGCAAGGACAAAGTAAATCAATTGGTACAGAGTAAATCAGGGAATCAGGGATTCAAAATTGCTCCTAAACCAAGTCAGAAATAGGGGAATCGAAAGGTTAAAAAAAAGTTTTCAAATAAAACAAGGAAACAATCAATCATGCTTACACAAGGAAGTCTGAAATTAGTCCCGAATCTATGGCTATTTTAGAGGGACATTCAACGTGTATAAAGAGCGCACAAACATTAGGCATGCGAGGTTAAACCAATTTAGAGATGAGAACCAGACAAAACACATAGCAGATAACCTTAGAAGAAACATTCAGAAACCTCCAAAGAAGCCAAGATTCCTGACATGCAAGTTCTAGAATGTCACAAAATGTCACAGAGATGTGCAGACATGCAAAAACAGAAACAAGAGGAAACCACGAGCGTTAAGACAAAGGTAGGCAAGAACATGATCAAGGGAACTTTAGAAACAAAATTAAAGCATGAGCCTGAACACATATAGAAAAAAGTAAGTCAACAACCTAGGCTAGCATGTGAACACAAAATGTAAAAGAATCTTTGTAGAAATCCAGTAAGAAATGAGAGAACAGCCTCGAACATAATAGGAAATAAAACAACAAGCATAAACACACATAAGGGAGAGTAAAAGAATCAGAAAACATTTTAGGAGCCATTTTCAGAAAACCCTAAAATTGATTTGAACAGTTTTGAAAGAGGAAATTTGGGGAAAAACTCTAAAATATTACCAACAGCATAGATCTAGAACAGATCTAAAAGAATAAACGAAAAGGAACCTCGAATAGGCTAGGGCTTCTGAGAACCCTAAAGGACGAGAAAGGCTTGGAAGTCACGACAACGGATTTGAGTTGATAAGGTCGAATCCAGGCTCAAGAGGCCAAGATATGCCGGAGCAAGGCCGGAAATGGCCAAAGAATCTCGAATCGACCCAGGTCTGGATGAAGACCCTTGAGTTCTAGCCTCGAATCTTCAGTGAGCAGGCGTGTGGGAGCAGTAGGTGGTGAGTAGAGGTCGTCCATGGTTAGATTAGCCATGGATTCCGGTGATTTGAGGTCGAAGAGGGGGTAGGCGGCTATTAGGGTTTCAAGTAGGTGAGAGCATTTGAGAGAGACGAGGGATTAGAGGCGGCAGTCTTTGAGAGAATGGGGAGGGTTTCGGGGGTCGTTTAGAATTAAAAATGGTAAGGAGGAGCCTGGGCCGTTGATCAAAATGATCAACAGCTCAGACTAAAAAGGACACGGGCTGGTTCGGGTGATTGGGTGTTGGGTCGGGTGGATTAGGAAATTGGGTTAGGGAATTGGGTTCAATTTGGGGCTGAGATTGGGGCCCAATTCCGGCAAAAATTGAAAATGCAAAAAGGGCTAACTTTTACATAGCCACTTTTTCCCTTGTTTAATTTATAAAAAATAGCAAAATAATTTGTGCAAGTAAATCAAACGTGCTAAAATGATTAATAATACATAATTACCAAATTAAAAATATTGTAGTAAATTTTATAAATATAAGTACAATTAAATCTTAAAAAGGGCTAATATTGCAATTATGTGCAATTTAATTTTAAAAAATTTTAAATAAATTTGTAAAAAAATATTTAAAAAAATCATGTTAGCCATATTTTGGTGTAAATATGACAATAAAAAAAAAGGTTGTCCACCAAAATGATAACTTTGGGAATAATTATTGGATTTTATGGTATAAAAATAGGCAATAAATTGGTTTAAAAATTATTAAAATTTTGGTAAACTACCAAAACTCTTGTGTGTGCTCATATATGCACATATATGTTATTTTGAAAGTATTTTGGGTATAAAAAATACTTAGGGAAAAATTGGGTATCAACAAACAAGTACTGCAAACTCTTATGATCTGTGAACACATCACACAATACGCCATATAAATAGGCCTCCAAATCTTCAGTAGGTGAACAATCATGAACTGGATAATTCTTCCCGTGAATCTTCAACTGCCGTGAAGAATATGCAATAACCTTTTCACCCTGAATCAATACCGCACCAAGTCCAATACGAGATTTGTCACAATATACTATATATGACCCTGAACCCGTAGGCAACACTAATTTCGCCGTCGTAGTCAAGGCAGTCTTGAGCCTCTGGAAGCTCACCTCACACTCATTCGACCAATTGAACGGGGCATTCTTCCGGGTAAACCTAGTCATCGGGGCTGCTATAGATGAAAACCCCTCCACAAACTGACGCTAATAAGTCACCAAACATAAGAAATTCTGGATTTCTGTAGCTGATGTGTGTCTAGGCCAGTCCTTGACTACCTCAATCTTCTTAGGATACACTTGAATACCCTTCGCTGATAGAACGTGACCCAAGAAAGCAACTAAACTCAACCAAAACTCACATTTCAAAAGCTTAGCATGCAACAGGCGGTCTCTCAAAGTCTGAAGAACGATCTGAAGATGTTGCTCATGCTCCTTTCGACTGCGGGAGTAGATCAATATATCATCAATAAAAATATTAAATGAAGGAATCCATATAGGGCTGGAATACCCTATTCATCAAATCTATAAATGCTACTGGGGCATTTGTCACCCTAAATGACATCACTAGAAACTCATAATGCCCATACCGAGTCCGAAAAACTATCTTAGGGACATCGGATGCCCTAATCCTCAAATGGTGGTAGCCGGACCTCAAATTCGATATTTGAAAACACCTTGGCACCTTGAAGCTAATCAAATAAGTCATCAATCCTCGGTAATGGATACTTGTTCTTGATAGTGACTTTGTTCAACTATCGATAGTCTATGCACATCCTCATCGATCCATTCTTTTTATTTACAAACAACATCACCGCACCCCAAGGTGAGACACTAGCCTAATGAAGCCCTCATCAAGCAAATCTTTCAATTGTTCCTTCAGTTCTTTTAACTCTGGTGGGGCCATTCGGTATGGCGTAGAAATGAGTTGAGTGCCCGAAGCCAAATCAATGCAAAAGTCAATATCCCTGTGGGCTGGCATCCCCTAAAGGTCTGTAGAAAATACCTCTGGAAACTCATGAACAACTAGTACGGAATCCATGGAAGGAACCTCCGCATAGGAATCACGAACATAAGCCAAATAAGCCAAATACCCCTTCTCGACCATACACCGAGCCTTCATCTAAGAAATAACCATACTGGTAGAATTACCAAGAGTCCATCTCCACTCCAATCAAGGCAACCCCAGAAAGGCTAAGGTCACGATCTTGGTGTGACAGTCCAATATAGCATGATAATGTGACAGCCAATCCATCCCTAAAATGACATCAAAATTAACCATATTGAGAAGTAGGAGATCTACGCTATTCTCAAGATCCCCAATAATAACCACACACTAGCGATAGAAATGATCTACAATGATAGATCACCCACCAGTATGGACACATACACGGAAGCACTCAAAGAATCATGAGGCATAACCAAATATGAAGAAAAGTAACATATGAATAAGTAGATCCCAGGTTAAATAATACTGAGGCATCCCTACTACAAACTTAAATCGTACTTGTGATAGTGGCATCGAATGCCTCAGCCTCAGGCCTGGTTGGGAAAGCATAACATCATGGCCGGGCCCTACCACTCTGAACTATATCCCTGTGACGGCCTCCTGTTGCGTGGCCTCCACCTTTAGTGGCCTGACCTCCACTTCTAATACCTTGACCTCCACCTTTAGCTGTCTGACCCCTACCTCTACCTGACTGAGCGGGCGGTGGAACACCCGGTGCAGGTACTATGGCACGATAACCCTGATGCTAAGAACTACTCAATGCTCAAGGGCAATACCTAGAAAATTGCCTCGGATCTTCACAAGTATAATAAGACCACGGCTGTTAATACTGCTAACCTTAAAACAGACCCTGATGGCCTAGGTAACCACCCAGAAAATTCTGGAGTGGAGGTGCACTAATAGAAGATGGTGGTGCATTGTAGTCTAGTTGATCAAAATACTACATATGTGACCCATAACCACCTGAAGCACTGTAAGAAGACTGGAGTGATGAATGAAATGGCCTGGGAGGGTGGCCTCTACCAAAAGAATCCCCGCCCCAGATGAGGCACTTCTAAAACTACCAAAGTGACGAGTCCTCTTGTCAGACCCCTAACCACTCTCCTGAGCTAAAACCATCTCAACTCGCTTGGCCACATTCGCCACATTCTAGAAAGAAATCTCGCTCCCTGTCTCCTTAGCCACATGCGATATGATAGGCTCAGTGAGTCCCTCAATAAATCTCCTCACTCTTTCTCTAGGTGGGGAGTATAAGAAGAGCATTATGGGCCAAATCAACAAACCTAGCCTCGTACTGAGTGACAGTCATAGAACCCCGCTGAAGATGCTCGAACAGCCTGCGATAGTCCTCTTTCTGAGTGATAGGAAGAAACTTCTCAAGAAATAGTTGAGAGAACTGATCCCAAGTCAATGCAGACGATCCAGTTGCTCTAGTCAACACAAAATCATTCCACCATCTCTTGGCGGGCCCTATCATATGAAATACAGCAAAGTCAGCCCTATTGATCTCCACTATCCCCATGTTCTGCGATACCTCATGATAACTGTCAAGATAATATGTGGGTCCTCAGAAGATGCTCACTGTAATGAACTGAGAAAAGCTTAGTGAACTTGTCCAACCTCAGCAAAGCCTCAGAAGACATAGTGGATCCACCAGCGGTGTGAGCCGCAATAACTGGCTGAGCTGCTGAAATCTGAAATTGAGGAGCTATTCTCTCCAGAGTGTGGGTAGCGGGAATCTAGGCTCCTCTCCTAGCCTGAGAGATAACTGGTGTTATAGGAAATGTGCCAGTATTTACTACACTCTCAATAGACGGACCAACGCATCCTGAAATATCGGGGTAGTGATGAACCCCTCTTGAACCTGAGCTGGCCCTGCCAGAATGGTCTAGGCCAGAACCTAATCATCAAACTCCACCTGAGGCTCCGCTACTGGTGCTACTACTCGAGCTTTAGGCTGAGCCCTACCTCTGTCTCGGCCTCTGACATGGAATCCGCCTTGTCCACTGCTCCTGGTAGGAGCTTCCACTAGAGGCTCGGGCTGCTGACCAACCAATGAAGCGGTACGTGTTCTCGCCATCTGCGAAAGAGCAAGAGTAGAAAGTTCGATTAGCATTGAGAAATCAAATCACACAATAAAGAAGAATAGAAGTGAAGTTGTTCCTAAACTCTGTAGCCTCTGGAGGATAAGCACAGACGGCTTCCTACCATTTCCTCAGACTCTACCTAGCTTGTTCGTGAATTGTGACACCTAGGCAACCTAGTGCTCTGATACCAACTTGTCATAACCCGGATTACCCACCGTCGGGATCGTGATGGCACCTAAATTTTTAGAATGATAGGCAAGCCAACAGTTGAAGATTTAATACGCTACCTCCTATCCGAATCGGTAATAACAATAACTAAACCAATACATAGTAAAGAACTGCGGAATTTCATAATAATTCAAATACTAATAAATGTCTACCCAAAATCTAGTGTCACAATCGACGAACATCTAAGAGACACTACAAATACTGGTTTAAAGAAAATACATTTGTTCTCAAAATAAAAGAAAATACGGAAACTAGGATAAATGGAAGAGGACTCTGGGGTTTGTGAACATCGACAGATCTATATTAGGTCTCCTGATGGACTGAAGGCAGCAACCCAACTTAGATCAACACGCTCTGTACTGAAATATGCACAAAAAGTGCATAGTGCAGCATCAGTACAACTGAACCCATGTACTGGTAATTTCCGAGCCTAACCTTGGCGAAGTAGTGACGAAGCTAGGACACGACACTAAAATAAAATTGTGCAGTTAAATCAACAACAACAACAACCCAGTAAAATCCCACAAGTGGGTCTGGGGAGGGTAGTGTATACGTAGACCTTACCCCTACCCCGAAGGGGTAGAGAGGCTGTTTTCGAAATACCCTCAGCTCAATATAATAAAAAGACAAAAGAAGAGAGTATTAGATTCACCGCGGAAATCATATGGTAAAAGGAACATAGAAAGCAGGAAAGAAAAAAACAAAAAAAAAAAAAATAATTCAAAGCAAAAACGATGGTTTGTAAATGGATCCTGCATCGATGTGCAGTTAAATCACATACGAGAAAATAACAACAAACAAAAAGTTAGCAGATAATAACGGGAAGGGGAAACCATGCTGAGGGGAATATCAAATCCTGAAAATAGTAAAGCAATGAAAGACAGAAAATTTCATGATTTGTACCAACGAAACTAATAACATAGCAGACAGGTGCACGACACCACCCTTAGTTCTTTTACTCTATTTCTCACCATAAGAAACAATATAAACAATATGACATCACCCTTCATGCATTAACTCTCTCATAACATGGCACGACATCACCTTTCGTGCATTAACTCTCTTATAGCATGGCACAAAATCACCCTTCGTGCATTATCACTCACAGAATATGCCACGATATCACCCTTCGTACATTATCACTCACAGAATATGGCATGATATCACCCTTCATTCATTATCACTCACTCACAAAATATTTCACGGAATCGCCCTTCGTGCTTTAACACTCTCCCTCACCAAGACAATGAACAATAATCACAAGGAGACCAAAATATCAAGAATTAGTCTTACTTCAACATTAAATTCGACAATAACAATCTGAACTCTGAGTTAATACTCAATCACTAACAAATATCATAAAACATGATGAGAGTTTCTCAACACATACAATAACGAGTCCAAACATGAGTTATTTGATCAAAGAGTACAATAGTTACAAGAATAAGACTAACTCGCATTCTATAACTCAATATAAACATACAGGTACTCGTCAGCTGATATATACATTGTACTTGAACAACAAAACATGTAGCAAATAATGCAACAATACCTAATCCCTTAAATACTGCCTTTTCTTTCACACTAGCCTCCGGGCCAATAGAACTACCCACGATTGCAAGGAATTCAATTTTAGGACAATTTTTAAATGTCAACAAAATTAAATGCCTAGGCCCGCTTGGTCTAAACCCGAAACTTCGACCTAAACTCGATTACCCATTTACCCCCAAACCCGGATATACAATTGGTTTTGGAATCCAAACTTAATTTGAGTTCTAAATCGCAAAATTTTGAAATTCCTAGTTTCTGCCCGAAAATCCCCAATTCCACCATGAAAATCCTAAATTTTAGGTTGAAAACTTGTTATAAGAAGTGAAAGATTGGAAGAAAAGAGTTAAGAATCAATTACCAATGATTTGGGAAGAACTACCCTTTGGAAAATCACCTCTTAAGGTTTAGGTTTTGAATATTTTGGAAATGAATCGAAAATCCTGTCAAAGTCTCTTTTACCCAGTTACAGATGTTGCATTTGCTAACGAAGCTTCGCAATTACGAAGCTCGCAATTGCAAAGTTCTCCACATCTCTAGTGCCTTTGCAATTGCAAAGGTGTGTTCGCGATTGTGAACAAGAACCTCCGCAAATGCGACAAAATGATCGCATTTGTGATCACCGCCATACCCAGTTTTACATCACCAATGCGAAGAAGTTTTTGCAATTGCAAAGACAGCATGGCTAGCTTATGATTGCAATTGCGATGAAAGCCTCGAAAATGCGGAACCTGCAGGGTTCGCAATTTCGATGCCTGGTCTCACAATTGCAAGACAGAGGCGTGCAACATGTTCAGTCATACCAGCAATTTTCCTAAGTTACAAAACACTCCGTAGCCTATTCAAAACTCATCCGAGCACCCAGAGCTCCAAACCAATCAAGAACACAAATCTTAAAATATCATATGAACTTGCTCGTGCTATCTGATCGCCAAAATAACATCTAAAGCTACGGAGTTAACACAAAAACACATGAAATTCTTAAAAACACTTGAAATTCCTATTTTCACAATCGGACATTTGAATCTTTTCAAATAGACTCAAGTTTTCACCAAAATTCATAGACATAACTTAAATACTATATTAAACTTGTACCGGGCTCCAGAACCAAAATAGGGCTACATACCCACGATATCAAATATTAATCAATTTCTTTAAATCCTTAGATTTTCAGTGGAACAATTTTTAACAAAATATTAATTGTTCGGGCTAGGGATCTCATAATCCAATTTTGGACATGTACCCAAGTCCCATGTGTTACTACGGACCCTTTGGGACCACCAAGACACGGTTTCGGATGTGTTTACTCAAAATATTGATCGAAGTCAACTAAAATTAACTTTTAAAGTTAAAATTTATTATTTTCTTAAATTTCCACATAAAGACTTTTTAAAAATGTGTTCGCATGCAAATCGAGGAGAAAGAAAATAAGGTTTTGAAGGCCTCAGAATAGCGAATTGGGTTCTTAAACACAAGACGACCTTTCGGGTCATCACATTATTGTCTGAGCAACTTATACTAGGAGAGACGAGATTATTGGATCTGGGATAAGTGCGATCAGATTATGTGTAGTATGTTAAAAAGCAAATACCATTATTTGGTTCATAATGAGGTGATGATTCTAGTCAAGAGGAGAGATTCAATGGTTTGTTGACTCGGTAGTTGGTTATAAATTTCTACACATCTCTTCTGTCATGGCAGTATTGCAAGAGTCGGAGCAAGACCTATATATGCCACGAGGTGCACGTGAGT
Source organism: Nicotiana glauca (assembly GCA_026770625.1). Taxonomy (NCBI): domain Eukaryota; kingdom Viridiplantae; phylum Streptophyta; class Magnoliopsida; order Solanales; family Solanaceae; genus Nicotiana; species Nicotiana glauca. Next base: position 141,764 of record MU668942.1, read on the forward strand.
ATCAGATTCGTGAAATTTTAGCTATTGTTATTAAGGGATATTATTATGGTCATGTGAGTTATGCATAGCATAGTATGGATTCAGCAAAGGTATGCAATCATGTGTTGATGTTTTGCATAGAGGTTGATATAGTGTTCATATGACAGAACCGGGCCTGGTGGAGAATTTTGAATGTTGGAATTGGGCTCTAAAAGCCCGTTTGGATAAGTAAAAAGGGAAAATCTTTAGATTAGCTCGATCTAATGTGCTAAACTTAGTTGTGATAGCACGGGTGAGCGCACGAGGTGTTAACCAGTGATTTCAGACAACTCCGTAGTAGTTCTCAGCACATTCGAGGACGAACATATGTTTAAGTGGGAGAGAATGTAACGACCTGACCGGTCGTTTTAACCTCTAGTGTGTCGCTTGAAGGTTTGAGGCCATGATCAGCTTCACTTCAGGTATTATGACTTGTACGCGTGATTGGAATTGAATTTCGGGAAGTTTGGAGTTGATTTGGAAAGAAAATTCTAAATTCGAAAGCCTTAAGTTGGAGGAATTGACCAAAGTGCGATTTTTAAGTAAACAACCATGGAATTGAGATTTGAAGGTTCTAACAAGTTTGTATGATGATTTTTGATTTGGGCGTATGTCCGGATTGGGTTTTGGATGATGCGGAAGCGTTTTGGCACCTATTATGGAAATTTGCACTTCGGAAGAATTTCATAAATTTGGGTTGAGGTGTATTTCAATGTTATCAATGACCTTTTGGGATTCCAAGTTTGGGAATAGCTCCGTATAGTGATTCTGGTGTTAGGATCACGTCCGAAAGTGGATCGGATGTGCATAGGTCATTTTGGGGTCATTTAGCGAAAGTTAGAAATTTGAGGGTTTTTGAGAAGTTTGACCGGAAGTGGACTTGTTGATATTGGGGTCGGATTCCCATTCCGTAAGTTGGAGTAGGTTCCTAATGTTGAACGTGACTTGTGTGCAAAATTTGAGGTCAATCGGATGTGATTTGATAGGTTTCGACATCGAATGTAGAAGCTTGAAGTTCTAAAGTTCATTAAGCTTGAGTTGGGGTGCGATTCATGATTTTGATGTTGTTTGATATGATTTGAGGACTGGATCAGGTCCGTGTTATGTTATAGGACAGGTTCATGTGATTGGAAGGGGACATGGGGGGTGTGTTTCGAATCATTTTGGGTTGTTTTGCAATCGCTGATGCTGGTGTCTGGTGTTGTTCTTTGCGTTCGATAGGATCCTCTGGCATTCACGAAGAAGGATTTGGCTTCTAGGATTTTGTTCTTCGCATTTGCAAAAAAGAAAATATCTTATACGCATGTAAAACTTCGGAGGCTCACATCTCACAATCTATAACAAATTTAGAGATGATCTGAAAATAATGTACCCTTTTTATCTAGTTTTCAAAATGGTAAACAATTTAGCCTTTGTATTTGTGTACAAAATGTTATGGCTGGTACATTACAGGCTGTCCGGGAAGATGAAGAAGCAATTTGTGTTGCACAGGACTAACTTTGTCAGCGTATACCTCAAAATCTGTAAGAAATTGGGGAATCACCAAAACACAGAAGTTGTATATCTTGGTGTCTAGTCTTCAAAACTTTAAACCATTTGTTATTTGGAGTTTTGTACAGAATGGTATGGCCATTATACTAGAGGCTGTCTGAGAAGAGATTAGAAATGGCTTTTGATAATTTTGTTCATCGCGAACG
>MU668942.1:143912-155191 GCA_026770625.1 Nicotiana glauca
GATTTTCTTGTATTTCGACGTCGATTCTTCAAGAATAAATGGTACCACATTTAACAAATGAGCTCGAATTTCTGTTTTGATTGAAGAATATCCGTATCGTAACTACGGAGTCATAGCAAAATGAATCATCAAATTTGGACATCGTATGAGGATTTTATGGTCATTTTACTAAGAATTGGGTTGCTAGATTTTTTCAGATTAATTACGAAATTTCCACTATCTGCGTATTTAAAAATCTACACTATTTTCAAATATTGAACCCAACATATCTCCTTCAATATAAGGTCAAATGGAGTGCTCCAAGAGCCTAACTTGACTAAAATTTCACAAGGAATCCATTGTAGGTATCAAAAGTGAGTTTCAAGATCTTTTGGTACAAGAAACAAGGCAGAATTGTATTAAAACGAGAATTTTATGCATTTAACATATTTTGAGTTGGGGAGCTGGGAATTAGACAATTTTTAGGCGATTTTCAGCATATAAATAGGGGTAAGTGTTCTACACTCAGTTTTAGTTATATTTTGTGAATCTATCTTTGAATTTAGCTTTTGGTTGATGAATTTTAAAGAAGAAATTGGGAGTTTTGGCCTAAAGTTTCACAATATGAATTTTTGAGATTTGAACACTAATTTGGAGTCAGATTTGAGTGAAACTACTATGATTGAACTCATAATTGAATGGGTTGATAAAGTTTGTGAGTTTTATCGGGTTCCGTGGTGCGGGCCCGGGTTGGGCTTTTTGGCTGATTTCGGCTTTTGATTAAAGATTTGACCTTATTCGATTGGGATTGGTTCCTTTACAATTGTTTGATGTATTTGAGTTGTTTTTAATTAGTTTCGAGCCATTCCGAGGTTGGAACGCGCATGATGGCATTCTTGGAGCATCGTTTGGCTTGCTCGATGTCTGAATTGGCTTGTTTAAGATAAGTAACTCTTCTAAACTTAGTGCTGAGGGCATAAAACACTGGATTATGTGTTATGTGATTGGTGTTGAGGTGATGCACATGCTAGGTGATGGCGTGTGGGCGGGCACCCTGTGAGTTTTGATTCTGTTATTTCCAGGGCACTGTTTAGTAGCCCACTTTGTTGATATTTGTGTTTTTTCATCATATGATAAAATAATTGAGTTGTACATCATGCTAAATACATTTTTACGCTTTATGCAGGTATTGTTGGGATCCATAGATGTCGTTGCTTGTTGGCATTTCATTGATTTTATTGATATATCGTACTTAGTCACATTCATGCATTCATATCATATCTCAGTCTTAGTTGTTGCTTATTGATGCATCATATCATTTGTTCCGGGTCAGTTTTTCTTATATTGTGATCTCGTGGGTGAGTCTGCTAAGTGTTGACTGAGTGAGGCTGAGGGACGTGATTGTGAGATGTTGAGACTATGGCACGTGAGTTGTCCGTGCGGATTACAGCGATTGGGCTGTAGGAGCCCCTCTGGAGTCTGCACAGCCCAAGTGAGTGTGGTTGGTTATGTTCAGGGATGGATCTTCCCTTGGTATGGAGATGGATCTTCTCCATGAGGCTGGATTGGCATGTTCCTCGGTACTAGGTGACTTATAGTTAGTGATGTATATATTCCGGTAAGGATCTTCCCTGGGCCATATGTGCCATATACAATACTGAGTGGTTGATTATGATGCGTGGAAGGTGTGATACAGTAAGGTTGAGTACTCTGAGAGTATGAATACATGATTCATCTCTGAGGTACATGGCATTGGCATGCATATATGGCATACATATATAGAGACGCATTTTTCCTCATGTTGTACGGTATCACGTCATTCATGACTTTTTACATACATTGATATGTGGTTATAGAGAAGTATTTCACACTTGTTATTTGAAAAAGGAAACGAAACATGTTTACCTATTCTGGAAAAGATTTTCAGGAAAAATTTAGAGTTTTCAAAACTTACTCATATTTTAAATGATTTCGATAGAGGATTTGGGCTTTCATTGGTATACTTGAAAAATGGAACTATTTTCGGAAAACTATGAAAAGGCTGAGCACTTTATTTCTTAGCTATTTATTTATTTATTTGTTGTACACTGTATGAACTACTATTTGTTATTTATGTTAGACCCGACATGTGTCCCAACTCATCACTTCTTTCAACCTAAGGTTAGATTTATTACTTTTTAAGTACCTGTGATCGGTTGTATTCATACTATACTTCCTGCATATTTCGTGCAGATCCCTGATGTTGATGTTGCCACGGTCGATGGTTGATGGATTTGAAGGCGTAACTGTGTTTCTACTGTGTGTTGCATCTTGCTTGTAGTAGCCTAGAATATTAAAATTCTATTTATGTACTTTTCAAACAGAAGATGTATTTTTGTCATAGCAACTTTGTAAACTCTATTCTTAGAAGCTCATGATTTGTACTACTAGTCCTTGGGAAATATATAAGATTTGAATAATTCTGTTATTTAATTGTTTTATTAAGTAAAATGGAATTGGATAATTGTTAATTGGCTTACCTAATAGTTTTGGTTAGGTGCCATCACGACTGGTGAATTTTGGGTCGTGACACCTAGGCAGTGTATAAGTTTGAAAAAATGGGTTTGGCTCATTTCATCTCATTTCCTCCATAGGAGCCCACCTAGGAGAAATTTTGGATCTCCGTTTCATCATCAATGTCTAGGAAAGTGATTCCCGAGAGGTAAATTTTAAGAATCTTGCATTTAGAGTTGGACAATCACCTTAATAATTGGAATATGAACTTTTGAGCGTATATTGATTTGTTTATACACCATTTGAATAGTTTTGGATTGTTTGTGTCATGACCCATTTCCGTGATAGGTCATGAAGGCACCCGGTGTCGTTGTCAGGCAAGACAACGCGGAAACATTTCTAACTTCTTAAGTAAATTTTATCAGAACTTAAGTGAAATAAATACTCCAACTTGGATTCAAAACCAAAAGTGATAGATAATGTAAGTAACAGAATTATACAACCCAGAACGTAAGTCTACCAATGTGTGTGTGCCAAGACCTAGTATCACAAGTATGGGCATCTAGTAGAATATAAAAAAGAATATCTCTATCCTACTATCTTAGATAAAGAAAGACAGCAAAAGTAAAGGAAGACTACATCTGGCTGCTGAGCGGCATAGGAAGGAAGAAGCTCACCGTGGAAGTCTCTGCCGCAAGCTCAAGGGCGTGTACCGGACAGGTAACCAGATGTATCTGCCTCAGATCCTGTACAATTAACTACATAAGTGTAGTATGAGTACATAAACAATATGTACCCAGTAAGTATCCCATCTAATCTCGAAGAAGTCGAGACGAGAGGACGACTCGATACTTACTAGGGTCAATTAATATGAGAAGAGTTCATAATAAGCTTGGATTCTGCAAATTATTAACATTTAATAATCATGGAGTAACAGTTATTTCCTAGATTCAACATGGATGATATCCCATAGTCAAAGCAGATATGTAACGCTGCCCTTCAAGGACTACTAAGAAAAATATGCAAAAATAATCACCGTGGGGCATACGGCTCGATCCAACATAAAATAAACTGTGCAATGCCGAGGGTCGATTGGCTCAAACTATAGATGCATCTATTACCCCGCTCGCGAAGCATGCATGTGACGCGGTCAAATTTATATAAACAATCATCCTGCTCACGAACCTTACATGCAACAACGCATGTACACATACAAATACACGCTCCAACAACAAATTAAGAATTTGTCAGGGAGCATTTATCCAAAAAAAAGTCAATTCTCTTTTTAACGATATAAGAAAATGAAGTTTAATCCTTTTAGAAATCCATTTACCAATTCGACAAGATTAAAGCAATTCAACTATAAACAACATTACAATTATTCCAAGTACAACATGTTTTTGGGTCCTAGACTACTCGGACAACAACGTAATAGTAGTCACGCATAGACTCTCGTCACTTCGTGTGTACGTAGCCCCCACAATAGAAGCACATAACAAATTATTTCACCTATGGTGACAATTCCCTCTTACAGGGTTAGAAAGGAGACTCACCTCGCTCCAAAGAGCACTTCCAATATCAAGAACAAGCCCAAGCCCTCAATTCGGAGTCGAATGATCACAAACTAGTTAAAGGAAGTAAGAACTAGTCAATATAGGTTTACAAGGTCGAATTCTAACTATTTAAACATTTTTCCAACCTTTTTCACAAGTTTCCCAAGTTCCGACTCCAGGTGCCCGGATTCTGAGATTTTTCGAAGAAAGTTATTCTCTACAACCTAAGGATCAATAATACATGATTTCTAGTTCATTTCATAACAAATTTCGTGGTCCAATCCTAGTTTCATTAAAACCCTAGATCTAGCTCTAACCCTTTGACTTCACTAAATTTTTAGTGTTTAATCTACCTAATATACATGTACCTAAACTAATAATAAGTGGAATTAACTTATCTTGAAGTGCTATGCTGAAATCCCCTCTTTGGAAGCTCCCAAATCGCCCAAGTGTAGAGAAGAATGAAATAAATGGTCTTTGAGACTGAATTAAATGAAGATCACTACCCAGCGATTTCCACATCTGCGGTTAGGGGACCGCATCTGTGGTCCCGCACCTGCGGAAGAAGGGCCGCTTCTGGGAAATTGGCCAAAAGGGAAGGAAGCGCTTCTGAGGTCTGAGGCCCACATCTATGGCTGGGGAGCCACTTCTACGGTCTTGGCCTGGATCGCCCCTGGCCGCTTCTGCAAAGTTCTGACCGCACCTGTGGTCCCGCATCTGCGGCCCAAGAATCGTGATGTAGTTATGACAGAAGCAGCAACTCAGCTCTTTCTCAAAATTTCAACTTCACTCGAGCCTCATCCGTTTGACGCTCGGGGCTCCCGAGCCCCGCCTGAACATACCAAAAAGTCTAAAATCATGAGATAGACCTACTCGAACCCTCAGAACACTTGAAACGATGATAAATTTAGGAATCATCCCCTAAAATCAAATGAATCAAACTAATGAACTACAAGTTCTTAATTCTCCTCTAACGGGTCAAAATTCCCTTAAACTACTCGAATTGACGCCAAATTTTACGGGCAAGTCTTAAACGATATTTCGGACCTGCACCAAGCTTCGAAATCAAAATACGAGCCTGATACCTAGGAAATCAATGATTTCTAAGTTTCTTTAATTCATTAAAACTTTAATTTAATAATTTATAATAAAAATTCATTACCCGGGATCGGGACCTCGGAATTTGATTTCGGACATATGCCCAGGTCCCAAATTTTCCACAGAACCTCCGGGACCGTCAAATTATGAATCTGGGTCTATTTTCCCAAAAAGTTGACCGAAGTCAAACATGGTCTTTTAAGAGAATCTTAAAGAAATAATTTGACATATTTCACTCAAAACTCTTCTAACTCCCGAATCAACCATCCCCGCAAGTCGTAAATTGGCTAAAGCAAGCGTGGGAAGTTTTAGTTAAGGGAACATGGTTCTAAAAGGCAAAACGACCAGTCGGGTCGTTACATTCTCCACCTCTTAAACAAATGTTCGTCCTCGAACGGACATAGAAAGGTACTTGAACTGCTGAATAAGAGGGGATATCTGCTCCACATGTCCTCCTGGGACTCTCAAGTCGCCTCCTCAACTGGTTGGCCCCTCCAGTGAACCCTCACCATAGAAATCCTCTTGGACCTCAACTAGCGATCCTGTCTATCAATAATGGCAACTGGCTCCTCCTCATAACCCAAACTCTCATCCAACTGAATGGTACTGAAGTCCAACACAGGTGATAGATCAGCATGATACTTTTGAAGCATCGATACATGAAAGACTGGATGAACTCCCGATAAACTGGGGGGTAAAGCAAGCTCATAGGCAACCTCCCCAACTCGTCTCAACACCTCAAAGGGACTGATAAAACTCAGGCTCAACTTGCCCTTCTTCCCGAACCTCATAACGCCCTTCATTGGTGAGACCTTCAAGAGATCCTTCTCGCCAACCATAAATGATACATCACGCGCCTTCTGATCCGCGTAACTCTTCTGTCTGAACTGAGCTATGCGAAGCCTCTCCTGAATCAACTTCACCTTATCCAAAGCATCCTATACCAAATACATACCAAGTAACTTAGCATCATCGAGCTCAAACCACCCGATAGGAGAGCGACAATGCCATAAATGATACATCACGCGCCTTCTGATCCACGTAACTCTTCTGTTTGGACTGAGCTATGCGAAGCCTCTCCTGAATCAACTTTACCTTATCCAAAGCATCCTGTACCAAATCGGTACCAAGTAACTTAGCCTCATCGAGCTCGAACCACCCGATATGAGACCGACAATGTAGATCATATAAAGCCTCGTACGGGGCCATCTCTATACTGGACTGATAGCTGTTATTGTATGCAAACTCCGCTAAAGGCGAGAACTGATCCCAATGCCCTCCAAAGTCAATCACATATGCTCTAAGCATATCCTCTAAAATCTGAACTATCCGCTCCGACTGCCCGTCCGTCTGAGGATGAAATGTTGCGCTAAGCTCTACACGGGTCCCCAACTCACTCTGAACGTCTCTCCAAAAATGAGAAGTGAACTGAAGGCCTCTGTCTGATATGATGGATACCGGCACACCATGTAATCGGACTATCTCCCGAATATAAATCTGAGCATACCTCTCTACCGTATAAGTAGATGCCACTGGAATGAAATGAGCCTGTCACACCTCCTTTTGGCGCTACAGCACCCCGCGAAGGGCATGGTAGAAGGGAGTTTTTCCAATTAAAGGACAATTGAAACGGGATTTATTATTAAGATTCAGAGTCGCCACTTGGGAGATTTATGGTGTCCCAAGTCACCGGTTGAATCCCGAATCGAGGAAAGGTTTGACTCTATTTAACAGTCCACGAACCAGAAATCCGGATAAGGAATTCTGTTAACCTGGGAGAAGGTGTTAGGCATTCCCGACTTTCGTGGTTCTAGCACGGTCGCTCAACTGTCATATTTGGCTTATTATCTGATTTATAACATGCTTTAACTTATGTGCAAATTTTAACCTTTAACCGCTTTTAATATTATTATTATTATTATTTTAAAGAATTGCAACATTGTGAAAACATATCTCGAACCGCGTCACATCAATGTACCCGTGGTTATCGACACATTTCGACTCCATTGAGATTTGGATTTGGCTCACATAAATATGCACCCATGTTTAAGAAAGTAAATTATTAAAGGCGGGCCTAAAGCGACTAGCGTATCATTATTATGGGTAAGGCCGTGAAATTTTGCTAAACGGCCCATCCCGAAATCTAAGTAATTTTACAAACACATATAGAGGGCCCCGCGGCTTATGTATTTTTGTTTGTCGAGGCTCGTCTCATTCATTATATTTTAAAAGAATTACTACGTCATGGAAATGCATCTTGAATTGCATCACAATCAATATACCCGTGATTATCGACACATTTCGACTTCGTTGAGATTTGGATTTGGGTCACATAAATGTACACCCGAGTTTAGGGAGGTAATGTTATTAAAATACGCATCTAAAGAGTCTAATGCATTATTATTTTGGGGAAGGCCGTGCAATTCACTAAACGGCTCATTCCAAAGTCTAAGTATTTTAAATATATATACATTTATGAGGGCCTCGCAGTTTGCGCACCTCGTTTTTATTTTAAAGGCCAACCTAAAATAAACACAGACCCTCTGTTGTAAAACACGCAGAATTGAAAATTAAGATCCGTATGCAAAAGAAAAAAATTAAGAGAACTAAAACTTCAAAAAAAAAAAAACAAAACCAAGAAACAACATTTTCCCAAAACATGATTCAGCATTTGAATAAACAAACATCACAAATGACTGAGGCAAAATGTTAGTGTAAGTGAGTTGTAAAACCGGAGCACAGGAGATCGAACAAAACAATTCATACATTTATACATCCATGTCATGAATCTCTAATGAATTGAGTCTCATTCAACTGAGGTAAAACAAGCAACTATAGTAAATCAACCACAATGATTAAAAGAATTAAAACTTCGGTTAATCTAGTTCTTGCCGACTCGCTGTATTAATTCAACCGATTTTCCTCAAACACAATTTATCATGTACGCTAGTTAACCACAGATCTAACTTAGCCAAATTGCACACCAAGATAAGATTTCAAGGCACAGAAGATAACCATCCTTATCAATTAATGCACAATAATAATACAAGACACATCGAAGAAGAAAGTTGGAACAGATCTCTACTGCTGCTAGTGTTCAACGTATACAATGAAAGGAGATTTCCAAACAGGCGTGACGGGCTACTGATGCGAACCTCGACCCAATGACAAACCTCAAATCAGCAACTGAATGGCAGCTTCAAACCGTTTCCAGCATCTCAAATCCAAAATAGCTCGTCGGAGAAATTCTACCTCGACCAGTAGCTAGCGACGACGAATTCAAAACTCGACTTCGAGGTTCGACCGGTTAGCACAGGGCAGAAACATGCTGTTTAATTTGATTTTCCAGATTGTTTTTCACGGTTGTGTTGCTATTTTTGGTGTTAGGGGGATGGAGTGAGGTCCGATCGATGGTTATTTCTTGATAGAGAGGAAAGGGAAGTTCAGTTGATGGTGAGGTGTGGTCGACGATGCAGGCGAAGATGAAGGGCTATTTTGGTCATTTGAGTGGTTAGCGACATTGCTGGAGGGCGGGCTGTCCGTGGTGGTCGACGGGTGGTATTGGAGGAAGGTTTAGGGTTTTTGTAGGGTTGTTTCATTATGGAGAAGATGAATCCATTCTTGTCTCCATGTAGTTAGGTCTTAAGTGTCAAAGTGTTCAAGGTGTGTTCAAAATGTGTCTCTCCCCCTCAAAAAATGTCTGTCCCTCTCCCCATGGGTTCAGGAGTGATGGGTGGGTTCAAGAGTGATGGGTGGCTTATGTGTTCAATGTCTAGGGTTTTGTCCATGTCCCCCACATGTGTCCCCCACATGTGGTGGGCTCGGATTATTATGGGCTAGGTCCAAAAATTAGGCCTAAAAATGGGTCGTTTGAACCCGAATATTATTCTTTGCCCGGAACTGAGATGTAAGGCCACATAAAATTTTGTGCTTAAAACCTAGTAGCTCATAGTGCCAAGGTTCGAATATGTGTTAGGAATGTGTAGAATTCTTCGGACCCTTGGTAGTGATCTAAGCTTTAAAAATCAAAAGAATCAAGTTTCCATAAAATTGTCATTTATGCGGTCCAGAATGCGATCGCAGATCAGCTATGCGGACCGCATTCCTGCCGCAGAGTGAAGCACAAGAATTGTCAAAATTGAAGTTGAAAATGCAGACCACTATGTGATCGCATAATCAATATACGGACCGCATAATCATCGCATAATTCCTCAGGGATTTGTGGAGGTCAATTCTGCGGCGCATTATGCGACCGCTGAACTGAAATGCGGACCGCATTTCTGTCGCAAACCCAGGCAGAGAAGTCAGGTTTTTGGAGCACTTCTGCGGTCCATTATGCGGACCGTATTTCCACTCTGTGATCGCAGAGTGCGACCGCAGACCCGACTCGGCTCTAGATTTTCTAATTTTTCAACCCGATCTCTTCTTCAAAAAAACGACCCAACACTTCATTTTTAAACATTTTCTGGGTAGAACTAGAGAGAAGGTAGAGAGGGTTCTTGAGAGAGAGAGTCTCATCCTCTTCAACTGATTTTCCAAATTCATCCAAGCCGGGAAAATTCCAACTACTTGTCTTCATCTCCACTCTTGCAGGTAGAATCCCCAACACTTTTTCATTGATTTTAAACTTTTAAATAAAAGGGGGAATTCTCATGAACTTATCCTTGCAAATGGAAGTTTAAATACACATGCATGTTCTTTAAAACCTAAAATCTAGTAGGAGGGATTGGGTAGGAGTAAAGATGTATGCAAAGAGAAGTTGATAACCTAAATGAGTTTGACTATCAATTGTGAACTTCAATTCTAAGTTATGTCTATTCATTCGTGTACTATATTGACGTTGCTAGATCATTTTGGTGAATTAGAAGTAGGAATTAGAAAGGAATCCAGCTTCAGGTATGTATGGCTAACCTTAACCTTTGTAAAATCAACTTGTTTGGTGTTCAAATACTCGGTATGTGATGTCTCCATGAATTAGTTGTGAAGTTAAACTCTTGTGAATGGGATGTGTTTACTTGTGTGAACTATTTGTGAATTCATGTACATATTGTGCCTTCTGTATTGTTGGTTAAGACATCCGATATGATTGTGCAAGTAAATGGCAATAAACTAAGTTGTGATTGTGAATGTGTTATGCGGTAAGAACTGTGGAACATATGATAGAGGGGAATCGTAATTGGTTAAATTGAAATAACTGTGATAACATCCCTTGTGGATAGTCGTGGAAATCTATTGTTGTGCTCTAAATGGTATAACGGGATGTTGAAAAAGATGGAAATTATGTGGATAGTCACCTAAACCTTATGTGAATTGTTGTTGTGGTTATCCTTGTGAATTATTATTGTTGTTATTCTATGTGAATTGTTGTTGTGGTTGTGTTGTTTGTGAATTGTGAAATGTACGGTGGGATCGGGTTGCGCGCCGCAACACAAAGTAATAAGGTGAGGGTTGTGGTGATAAGGGTGGCCGAGGTAATAAGGGTGGAAAAAGTGATCGATATCACTATTGAAATGAAATATGAGAACATTGTGAAATTGAAAATGTGGAAATGATGATGGGGAAAGGGAGTTTGTTAACTTGTTTGCCGTGTTTGTCTTCTTTATGTGTACTCCATTGTTGCTTCCTTCTATTGTTCAATACTTGTGTATGGCTTGAGGTTACTTAGGGTAAGGTTTGTTATACATAGCAGTACAATTCAAATGTACTGACGTCCCTTTTGCCGGGGGCGCTACATTCGTGTTATGACTGTAGGTGGAGCTATAGCACGTACTTCAGTCCACCGGCAGTAGCACCTCCTCTACTTTCCATCAGCTATATTGGTGAGTCCCTTTCCCCTCGGGGCCTTGCGTGGCTTATGACATTGTTCTTACCGGAGTTTTATTTCTGTATTTTTATAAGGTATAGCTGGAGCCTTGTTGCCGGCATTTCTGTATTATTCTTCAGTTATACTTAGAGGCTCCGTAGACAGGTTGTGGGTTGTGTTGGGTATTGGAAATTAAGGTCGAAATATTGATATTTGTCAATGATTTACAAAACTTGTAATATTTGATAACTATGATTTAAGCGGCTAATGGAAATGAAATGGAATTGATAATAGAATACTTACTAAGTATTTTTAATGAAGTCCATCCCTTATTTAATTATCAGTTGGGTTGG
>MU668947.1:6192-27957 GCA_026770625.1 Nicotiana glauca
AAAACAAAAGAAAAGAAGAAAGTTGTTGGGAAAGATCCCTCACAATGGTTTTTCCTTTCAAAATAACCTAACAATGAATACATGCCTCCTTTGGGCGAAGTTTTTAGTTTAAATAGGGTTTAGGTCTTAAAAATTCCGTTTTTACACTTCACTCCCTCAACTTTACGACGCCTGCCGCGGTTCTACCGCGGTCGCGATGGAACCGCGGCCAAACCACTCTTCTGAATCTCACAACTTCAGCAGCCCTCACCCACCGCGGTTCTACCGCGATCGCTGTGAAACCGCGGTGGAACAGTGTCTCTGATTCTTCAGGGCTGTTCACGCGTAATTTCCATGTATTTTTGCATATATGGTATTTTTCTTCTACTTTTGACCCCAAAATTGCTCCTTAGCCCTCCTTAACCATTTTGTACCTACAATTCATGAAAAATACTAATAAGAGCATTTTGTCATCATATATATCATCAAAACAACATAAGAATGTGATTATTTAGGGCATGAATATAGTAAAATTCACCTATTATTAGTTATCACATAAGATCACCGGAAATACATATCCAAAGTAAATGGCTTCTATTGCTCTGGGAGTGTTGACTTGATAATTACCTCTTGCACATATGCGGTATTTACTGCTCTTCATGTCTTTGTTATTTCACCGGAAATCCTCATGTCAGGATCTTTGTTTTCCCAGTGCTTCAATAGTATATATAGGGCAGAGATAATCATGCATATGTCCAGCAAAGTGTGGGGTCCATCCCCCATCAAGAAAACAAAAATGAGAAAACAGATGCCAAAACTAATTTTGGCCAAAATCGGTTTTTGTTCTTGATTCGCAAGTTGCAGGAAATCAGCTTCTGATTAGTTAAGAGTTACGGTACTTCTTTCTACAAATAGAAGCCTTCAGCATCTCATTTAATCACACCAATCTCAGAGGAAAATATATCTAAAAGTTAGAGAGCAGTGTGAGGTACTCATAAGCGGTGTAGTCTGTGAGGAAAAATAGGGAGTGTGAACGATATTGTAGTGAGGTGGGAATCTTAAAATAAGGTTTATTTTTTTTAGTGTATAGTGGTCCCTGAAGTACTTTACTCAAGATTACTAGGTGTAAAGTTTCTCATTATAGTGGATTGCTTTTCTCCTCTCGGGCTCGTGATTTTTTCCCTTTTTCAAAAGGGTTTTCCACGTTAAAAATCTTTGTGTCCTTGTTGTTCTTTTTATTCTTGTTGATTACCGTATCTCGGTACTATATTCTTGTTCCGCTGTTATTACCATGAATATTATTTCTGTGGGGGTTTATTCTCTAAAATTGGTATCAGAGCACAGGTACTGCTTGTTCACAGAAATACTCTTCATGGTCGGTAGTACTATACTTGGTGGAAAAATAAAATGTCTGAAGTAAAGTACGAAGTAGTAAAATCCAACGGAGATAGCGATTTCTCAACATGAAAAAGAAGGATGAGGGATATGCTTATCCAACAAGGATTACACAAGGTATTAGATAATGATGCCAAGAAGTCTGATACCATGAAAGCAAAGGATTTGGCTGACTTCGATGAAAAGACTCCTAGTGCAATCAGGTTGCACTTATCAGATGATGTGGTAAATAACACTATTGATGAAGATACTGCATGTGGCATTTGGACAAGTTTAGAAAGCCTATACATGTCCAAAATGCTGACAAATAAATTGTACCTAAAGAAATAGTATATGTCCTACATATGGGTGAAGGTACAAATTTTATTGTCACATTTAAATGTGTTTAATGGATTAATCACGCAGCTTGCCAACCTGGGGGTAAATATCGATAAAGAGGATAAAGTCATTTTGCTCTTGAACTCATTGCCATCTTTGTACCATAATTTGGCATTAATCATCTTGCATGGTAAAACCACCATTGAATTGACGGACGTCACATCGGCTCTTCCACTCAATGAGACTATGAGAAAGAAGCCTGAAAATCAAGGTCAAGCTCTCATCATAGAAGGTAGAGGCAGGAGTTATCAAAGGAGTTCAAGAAACTATGGTAGATCCGGAGGTCGTGGGAAATCCAAGAATCGATACAAATCAAAAGCCAGAAATATCCACAATTGTGATCAACTGGGTCACTTCAAAAGAGATTACCTAAATCTAAGAAAAGGCAAAAGTGAAAGTAGTGGATAGAAGAATGACGACAACACAACCGCCATGGTGCAAAATAATGATAATGTTGTCCTCTTCATAAATGAGGAAGAGGAATGCATGCACTTGGCAGGTCCAGAATCGGAATGGGTAGTTGATACAACAATGCCACACCGGTTAGAGAATTTTTTTGCAGATATGTAGCTGGTGATTTTGCCATTGTGAGAATGGATAACACGGGTTACTCAAAGATTGCAAGGATCGGTGACATTTGTATCAAGACAAATATCGGGTGCACATTGGTTCTAAAGGACGTGTGGCATGTACCTGATTTGCGGATGAACTTGATCTCTGGAATTACTTTAGACCGAGATTGATATGAGAACTATTTTGCAAATAAAAAGTGGAGACTGACCAAGGGATCAATGGTGATTGCAAAGGAGGTTGCTTGTGGCATGTTGTACAAGACAAATGCAGAAATATGTCGAGGTGCATTGAATGCGGTACAAGATGAGGTTTCTGCAGATTTGTGGCACAAAAGAATGGGCCATATGAGCGATAAGGGATTGCAGATTATTGTCAGGAAATCACTCATTTATTATGCCAAAGGTACAACGGCAAAACCTTGTGACAACTATTTATTTGGTAAGCAGCATAGAGTCTTATTTTAGACATCATCTGAAAGAAAATTGAATATACTTGATTTGGTATATTCTGATGTTTGTGGTTCAATGAAAATTGAATCGATGGACGATAACAAATATTTTGTTTATTTTATGATGATTCTTCACAAAAACTGTGGATTTATATTTTTAAAATCAAAGATCAGGTGTTTCAAGTTTTTCAGAAGTTTCATGTGGTGGTGGAAAGGGAGACAGGCCAAAGCTAAAGTGTCTCCGAACTGACAATGGAGGCGAGTATACTTCAAGGGAATTTGAAGAGTACTGTTCAAGTCATGGGATCATACATGAAAAGACAGTTACTGGAACCCCACAGCACAATGGCGTAGCTGAGAGGATGAACCGCGTCGTTGTTAAGAAGGTGAGAATCATGCTCAGAATGGCTAAACTACATACGTCATTTTGGGGTGAAGCAGTTCAGATAGCCTTTTACCTGATCAATAGGAGTCCATCAGTTCCATTGGAGTTTGACATCTCGAAGAGAGTTTGAACCAACAAGAAGGTGTCCTACTCGCATCTGAAGGTATTCGATTGCAAAGCATTTGCACATGTACCAAAGGAGCAGAGAACAAAGCTGGATAATAAACTTGTTCCCTGCATATTCATCGGATATGGAGATGAAGAGTTCCGATACAGATTGTGGGATCCTATAAAGAAGAAGGCCATCAAAAGCAGAGATGTAGTATTCCGAGAAAGTGAAGTTGAAACTGCAAATGACCAATTAGAGAAAGCAAAGAATGGTATAATCCTTAACCTTGTTACTATTCCTTCTACTTCTAACTATCCCACAAGTGCAGAAAATACGATCGACGAGGTTGCCGAGTAGGGGGAGAAACCTGGTGAGGTTATTGAGCAGGAGGAGCAACTTGATGTCGAGCAAGTGGAGTACCCCATTCAGGAAGAAGAACAACCTCAACCTCTAAGGAGATCAGAGAGGCCAAGGGTAGAGTCTTGCAGGTACCCTTCCAAAGAGTATGTCCTCATCAGTGATGAGGGGGAGCCAGAAATTCTTAAGGTGGTGTTGTCCCATCCAAAAAAGAACTAGTGGATGAAAGTCATGCAAGAAGAGATGTAATCTCTGCAGAAAAATGGCATGTTCAAACTGATTGAACTTCCAAAGGTAAAAGACCACTCAAATGCAAATGGGTCTTTAAACTCAAGAAATATGGAAATGACAGGATGGTAAGAAACAAAGCTCGATTGGTGGTAAAACGATTTGAACAAAAGAAAGGTATTGATTTTGACGAAATTTTCTCACCTTTTGTCAAAATGACATCTATTCGAACAATCTTGAGCTTAGCAGCTAGCCTA
Organism: Nicotiana glauca; assembly: GCA_026770625.1. NCBI lineage: Eukaryota > Viridiplantae > Streptophyta > Magnoliopsida > Solanales > Solanaceae > Nicotiana > Nicotiana glauca. Next base: position 10,302 of record MU668947.1, read on the forward strand.
GATCTTGAAGTGGAGCAGTTGGATGTGAAAACTGCATTTCTTCATGGAGATTTGGAAGAGGAGATTTATATGGAGCAGCCAGAAGGATTTGAAGTAGCTAAAACGAAACACATGATGTGCAAACTGAATAAGAGTTTTTATGTCACGACCCAAGTTTTCCTCCGTAGGATGTCGTGACGGCTCCTAGCCTCTAAGACTAGGTAAGCCTATATATATATATATATATATAAAAAAAACTATTGCTCAACATGTACAAGTAAATTTTCAACTCAGAACAATAACTACTCCCAAAACCCGGTATTTATATGCCACAAGCTCTAAAGGAAGTACTAGGTATCTCTATACATCAGAGTCTAAAGAGAATAAGGAAAACAACATAATAAGTGAAAACAACATTGTTTGATTTAGTTCCAAATTATCTTTTTTTAACTCGGAATCACTTCTTGCAAGGCATAAAATACATTATAAGTGCAATTCAATATTATTTAGGCTCAAACACAAGTAAAATACAATAATTAGAGTGCAAACTACGACTAAAATATGAGTTTCTAACCAACCATCAAAGGTGGATATGCAACTTGAGATTCGAAAATCTTGCCATATCTTAGATTTGTCGTCATGTTGTTATAAATCAAATTGCATAGAAGGTGGATGTACAACTTAAGATTTGGAAATCTTGTCATATCTTAGATTTGTCTTCGTGTCTAGATTTGTGTTGATTTTGAGACTCATAAATTGGATTTAGAAAGTTATGTAACAATGGAATAGTATCTATAAATAGGTTCATTTATGAACCTAAAGAAGATACTTTGAAACAAAAGAAAGAAATCTTCCTCTCTGCTATTATCACTCTCTTCTTCTTTTATTAATCTTAATTACATAGTTCTTGCTATGTTGCTTTTATTTCATAACAAAGACCTAATAATTAAACTATTACTACTATTATTGAACTTGGTAGAACCTCTTCTTTCATAGAATAGATTATAGATGCATGCTCAATCTCACCATTCCCCTTCTCCTATATACTGACCCTTACCACTAATGTAATAAAATTTAGGAAAGATGTTAGAAGGTAAAGGAAAAGATTAATATCTTTCAAGGAAAAAAAAATCGAACAACGGAACAAGGAAATGACAAGGGGGCCATTTTCTTGACTAAGATAAATTGTTTTTTGAAATGCTTTAGGCTACTGTCAAAAGATGAATGATTGAGTACTAGATTCCCAAAAGTAGCTCAGCCATCATTTTCTTTCACTCTGCATGCTTTATACCAAAGTTCACCTAAGATATTTTGCATAAATAATTATACATGTCTGCTCTAATTATTGTACCCTTTCACCAATGTTTACTAAAACAATTTTGGGAGAAAAGTTTTTTCACATTTTGGAACTTTAGCACAGTTACCACACCTTTTATCAAAGAGGCAAAGGATGCTCTAGTCCAATTTAGCTACAGATTTGGGCCAAGGTACTAAATCCAATCAGGTCTGTCAAGTTGCTGCTCAGTCTCAGTTCAAGGTATAGTGCAACTCAATCACAAATATGTTCTATAGATTTGTCCAAATAAGAGAAGAAGAAACAAGTAGACATATGCTAAAATAAAGAAACAATAAATGGTTTCTTTTTAAGTCTGTACAGGAAACAATCAGATACATTTTCCTCCTATGACTCATCTGCCTATTCATGCAACTTATTACATCTTCCTCAAACCTTTCACCAAGTGATGTGTGCAAAAAGAATGCTGCACTCAATTATCTAAAAAAATACTCTGAATCTATCTATTCGTGTACATTTGTCACCTAGGCGTTATTCCAAAAACTCTGTTGTGCCATATTGAATGGAGAATCATGTTAAAAACATCATACTTCACAGGCTTGACGTGCCAAAGGAAATGCCGCTGCACCATCTTGACCCTTCTCTGCATCTCCCGGTACCTCTTCTCTGGGATTGATACAAGTATGTCTTTCAACTTCGGGATGTCCTTCTCTGGTACGAAAATGGCAAAAGCCTCCCACTTCAATGTCTCAAAAAAAGGGGGTACGAAATTGTCAGATATAATTACCGGGACACACTCGTAGAAAATGGCCTCCACCACTCGAGGACTGTTGACTTCATAACCTTTTGCACATATGCAGTATTTGCTGCTCTTCATGTATTGGACATAGCTCACTGTACTAATCTTGCCAAAAATCTTCATATCAGGATCTTTGTTTTCCCAGTAGTTCAATAGGATAGGACGAAGGTAACCGTGCATGTTGCCAGCAAAGAAAGCAAGGGTCCGTCGCTGGGAAAGATGCTTCCCCCCAATTTCTCTAAGGGGGTTCTTAGCTACACGGACATATGTTTCTGGAAGCGACACATCTTTACCAAATTGGAAGCCTTCTTTGATGTCCGCATTGCACAAAGCTCTTATGCAATTAGCCATAATTCGTTTGGTTTCTTGAGGGGCCTGAGGAATAAACTTTTCATTTCAGTATCCAACAGAAAGTCGTATATCTGCCTACAAAAGTATGTATGATTTATCTTTGATCAAGAAATCAGAAAATATAAGATGAGATTGTGCGGACGCAGAAAAGAAATATGGATAAAATCTATGGGAATCAAAATAAATCTTTTAATACACATTTGGGAACTTAGATTAAATTGAATGAAGAATCCAAAACTTACCCAATCATGGCAGGCAACAAGAAAATGGTCAGCTCCGGCAGTTCTGTTCCAAAAATTATGTCTTTGGATAATGTTGTTGAGGTAATCGCTTAGATATCGAACTAAGTTCCTACGACTATGAGAATTTGGTACATACAAGGCCTCCTCTAGCATACGGGAGCTGAAAGGTAGATAAAATAGGTGAGCCTTTTTGGGGTTCTTGGTAACTAAATTTTTGTTTCTTTTCAGGAGCTTCATAAACCAGCCCTCAGAAGCATATATTCCTTTAAGCACTGGCGTATGGAATACTGGTCTTTCACCTTCAGAGTAAATGTAAACTTTGAGAATCTGCTCCATCAATTCATAGCTCCTACGTATGATGTATGTCAGATCAGAGAAATGAGCCTAAAGCATATTGAAGAACAAGTAAATGCAAAGATTGAGGAAATGAAGGAGTAAAAGCTACAGGAACACTGGACCGCCTCTATATAGATGAAACACACAAATGCTACCAGGGACAATCAAAGAACTAAGTGAAAATGTCATGTTATCTCACACTAAAAAACTAAAGACTGGAGGTTGCGGTCTGTGCTTTCCATCTGTCTCACAGGGCTCCTTTTGTAAAGAAAACAGTATGAAGTACACAAGAATCTTTCTATTATAGCTATTTTCCCAAAATTCAGTATATGCAACAGCCAACTAACCCAAAGCAAGCATGAAAGTTACTGCATGCACCAAGAAACAAGGTGCGCATGACAGAAACTAAAATATCGCATTATAGCAGCTCCTATTTTCTTATGAGTACCAAAGCATAAGCATCTGATCTAATGCAGTACAACTCGATGCACGTCCAACATTAAAAAATGTCCACATTACAAAAGAATAGATTCATCGTACACTTCACAATTTTTTATTACCTCTTAAACATTGAGAAATTTCTATACAAAGGAGCATATAGGCCAGGTTCATTTCCTGCCAGAGGTGCATTTTCGATGAGACTTTTTGCATGTAGTAGTTCTTGATCAGCATCTGAGGACCATCGTGGTTTCTACAGAAAAGAGCAAAGAAGAGGGACTAAATAGTATATTAAGCATCTGTTCGTCAATTAAGCAAGTCATATCCCACTCGAGAGTACCAAACTAACATACATACCATTGAATGAAATGAAGTGTGAGTCTCTCGCTGCATTACATTCATTTCAGCTATTGATACTACACTATCTTTTGGCCCGCCTGACTCCTTCTTAGCAGGAGTGTTGCTTTTAGAAGAATGACTAACTGAAGGAGCATGGTTAGTGCGAATTCGCCCAGGTATTTTGTCATTTTCAAGTACATGGCCTGTGCTTCCTTCTTTTGCAGATATGTTCTGATAGGAAGAAATCAAAGGAGCTCCCTTTTCTGCATCAACATTGACCTGAGGTGTCATAACCATAGGTGGTGGTGGAACAGACATTTCTGTGGGACTTATATCCAACGTTTTAGCTTCCCTCGGTGCTGGAGAAATAATGCCTCCCCCATGAGTATCATCCACACGCGATGAAGAACTTTCAGATGTACTATTTGAAGTTTGTAGATCATTTTCAGAGTCAGCTGTCTTATCTGGAGCTACACTACTATTTCTTCCAAAACTTTCCCCAATAGACTTGTTGCCCATTTCTGAATCCTTAAAAGGGGATTCATCTTCTGGATCAACGTCCTCAGCTAAGGTATCACCAGAGGCTTCATTCATTGGGGGCATAGAATCATCCTCCACCTTTTCATTGTTCCCATCAGAGAGCCTGGTTTCATTAGTTGCTTCATGGATAATATTCGTGTTAGTAGCATTCACAATACTAGCATGTGTCAGGTTTTCTGACCTACTGAAGTTACCAGATTGATCTACTCTTTGCGAGCTGCTTATTTGACCCACATTGGCAGTAAACAAAGAGGATAGGACATAACCATATGGAAAACCAACATACTGAATCACCAAAACAAGGGCAAAAACCACACCCAATAGCCATATCAGCCGCCTAGTCTCTAACAGCCTAAGATATTTTTCAGAACCCATGTTCGATAAGCACACCTGATAGAAGAGAGCACAACACTATCCCTGGTTAATTTTCAAATTCCATATTGAGTAGTAATCCGAAATTCAGTACTGCTACATAGTATATAAATCTATATATTTCGCAATAACTCAGTACTTGGATGTTGGATAACATAATAAACTACCACCAGACAGAGACAATTCGATTAGAAAAATCAGAAACCATTCCTCCAAATATTTCGACCTCCTTAACAAGAACAACTCTCCACTTAAACTAATGGTCAGACTGATGTTTTCACCATTAAGAGCCAAAATCAGGATCATAATTTTCTCTCTGTTACTAAATTAATCAACACTTAGAAAAGCACAAACGCTTAGAAAATGCAACCTAGCAAGAGCTGCTTGGTCAACAAAATAGCATCATCACCAAACAAGAAAAAGCAAGTCAAAAATCAATCCTCCAACAATAAGAGTACAACTCAAGAAACCAAGACAGCAAAAAAAAAAAAAAAAAAAACCAACAAAACCACTGAAGATCATCAACTGTAATACGAAAACCAACAGTACATACAGCAGCAAATGAACTAAAATCATAGAGCTAGCTTCAATTACCAGATCAAAAGCAGACAAAGAACCTGCTTCAGCTACAGGCCACGTTTGACTACTCAGTTAACTCAATAAAAAGAACCACTTAGGATAAAATTCCAACATATTTAGCTAGTTGGAAAAGTTGGGTTTCGATTGAGTTGACCAGTTATAACATCTCATACATCAGATACCCAACTGATACGTAATAAAATATGCATAACATCTTAGTCATATATACAATAAATATAGTAGTAGATTTAAGATTATTTTAGTACCTCTACAAGATTTGGAAACATTATGACTGAGTAAATGTAGAATCTGGGAGCTTTCTTTTTTTTGTTTCCTGTGCTCTTTTTTCTCTTTTTTGGGTTGTTTTGCTGTTATGACAGCAGTCAAGGTGGAAAAAGAAAAAGGAAAAAAAAAAAGGAAGGATATGAGTAGGCTTGTGATTAATGGAATCTTAAGTTAAATAAAGTTAGGTGACGTGTTCGGACAAATATGCCCGTCCGTTTTTGGAGATATTGCGTAAGTGGCACGTACCACTGTTGGCTTTTTTTTTTTTTTTGGGTAGGACTGTTGGCTTTTTCACAACACAGCTTGTTTGAATTATTTGTTATCTCTTGTATTGTATTATACTGTTATTTTGAATATAATATTAATTTAAATTTTATTATATTATACCATTAAATTCATTGTTACGTAATGATAAAAATGTTACTTTTTTTCTTATCATGTCTTTTTTTACTATTAAATAATTTTATTTTATCTATTTTAATAATAATTCTATCTCGTACCTTACTTTTTTTTTTATAATATTTCAAATTTATTCTTCATATTATTGGTTCATGACATCATGAAACGATGACAAACAATACAATCAATCCAGCATAGTATACATTAAAATGATACTCTCTCCGGTCCAAAATAAGTGATTTTTTTGTCTTTTTCTTGTGATCTAAAATAAGTTATTTTTTCAGATTTCAAGAATGAATTAATTATTTTTTTTCTACATTGTTCTTGGAGTAAATAGTATTGGAATATGTGTTAGAAGTGTTTATATGAGATAGTAAAGGTTAATATGGTCAATTTTATTGATAATTAATGCTGATGGATTTCTTAATTTGTATGAAAACATCCAAAAAAATCACTTATTTTGAACCAGAAGGAGTATAGTACAATATTATACAATACATTATGAAATAATACATAAGTGGCGACCATCCAAATAGTGAGAAATAAAATTATATCCCTAGTAAATAAATAAATTCTTAGCATATTTTTTTTTTTATAAATAAATATTTTATTTTATTTTACAATATAGGTAGACAAATAAAATATTTTTTTTAAAACCTTTTCATATAAAAATATTTCTTAACATATGTTTCTTTTAAAAAGTTAGAGTGTGGACTAATTTTGAGGGTATTTTTGTAAACAAATAATTTTTTTAGAAATTGTGTAATATTTTAATATATCAAGCCAAACAATGGATAAGAAATATATTAGCATAACTAATATCATCATAAATAATGCAAATATAACTAATACAAATATAATTAATATAAATATTACTAATACACCATATTCAACATTACTCTGTACACCCTACCAAACCCCAAAATGAGAAAAATACAAAGAAGGTTTGCGGTATAGTTTTCACGCATCAAGTAACAGCTGTAACCAAAGACAAAAAGAGTGCCCAACTTTTCCCTTTTGCAAACCTCAAAAATATTTCAGCAGCCCATTCTTATAAAAATATAAAAAAAACAAAAATCAAATGAATGATTATGCTTTAAGTCTTAAGAGCTGGAGTAACAACTTTAAAAATGGAAATTGGATCCTGAAAGAGCGAATATTAAATTATAGTTTCCATCTATTTAAACTTGAAAGAGTTTTATATATAGCGTCATAAAATATAGGAATAACAAACAGTCCGATAAACTAGTCTGTGTATGTGAGGGTGGAGTGGGGAGTGATGTACATCGTCAGGTTTTGCACCCATTCCATTTATGAACCATGTCATGCAAATCTACTACCCAATTTATGGCTTTCAGTGACTGTCAGCTACAATTTAATGTGGTACTGTTTTTGTATATATCATGCATTGGTCTTTTGTCAGCGCGTCAACCGCTTTCCTTTTTCTTTAGTTGTTCCAGCAGGGTGTGGGCATACGTAGTTTCAAGCTTATTAGGTGTGGAATTTAATCCTCTTATGTTATTGGATTCTAACCGAATAATTTATATATATTAGATAAATTTTTTAAGATAAATACACGATTTGAATTATAGCTATTGAATTCGGTTGAATCCGGTCTCGACACTCTAGTTTCACCCCTAAGTGTGGGCAAGGAGAAAACGAAGTAGAATTAAGGTCTAAATGGCCGTCAACCAACCACTTAAATTAAAAATAATCATAGACGTACGTATGATGAATGTATTATATTTTATTTTTGTTGACAGGAAAAGGTAAGCATGAACTCACGGACACAACAAACTAACGCATAAAAGAGAATCATATAGTCATGAAGCAGTCATGAGCCTAAGCTATCACGAGGTTTAGCAAGGAAGTGGACGCCAGGGTGATCACGCCCAACTATGTCTTAATAAAAGGATAATGCGGTCGTTGTAAATATAATCCGGTTTATAAGTCCGGAGTCGAATCCCTCAGAAAATTAACCTATCAATTACCTTTGTCGGAATCACTAAATCCTTTACAATCAATTTCCCAAACTTTTCTAACAATATTGGATGGTATTTCTACTAACTAAGATTTGAAAGTAAATAACTAACAGCTGTAAACTAAATATTCTTGGGTTGAAAATAATAATGAGAAGGTTCTAAGGTAATGATTTCCTCTATTGATGGAATCCCTTCCGAGTATGTTTCATATAGATTTACCAAAATATCTCTATCAATCATGAGCACTCTTATTACGGTAAATCTCTCCCGAGTAATTGCGATAATTTACTAGACGCATTCTCCCGAGCTACGCTAGCTGACTTTGTTTATTACAGCTCACTTTAGATCACACCCAAGGCTTCGTTATCCCTAATCCCGCCTTTAAACCCGTAATTATAGATCCCTCTTATACTTTGGGAGTGGTGTTGTTCAATAATTACCTAAATATACACTCTATCCCGAGTTATGCACACTAAATAGGCACAGCTAATTGAGGATCCTGTCAATTAACTACAATAAATACGTAATTGAACAAATAGAGATTAACCGGCAAACTATATGAGCATAATCAAGAAGTTCATCCTTCAATAGGTTCTATCAAAATCTTAGACTAAAGTATTTAGCTACTCATAACAACTTGAAGATAAAATAAGAAAATATTCTTCATGTAAAATTGCAAGAAAAAAAAAAATAAATAAAGAACTATGATGTTTGGGTGATCTCTCACACTTGTGTTTCTTACACAAAATACTCTCTAAAACAAATCTGACCTAATATGGCCGAAATCCTACTTTTTATAAGTGTTTTACACCAATTTTTTCCGACTTGACAATCCTCCCCTGGCTAGTTCGCATTCTGCCGCGGTCCCACCGTGGTTACGCCGGGACCGCGGCCAAAAGGGGTCTCTGAATCTTCAACTCTACTCTGTCGCGGTCCTACCGTGGTTACGGTCTAACCGCGGCAGGCCAACTTCAGCCTTCCTTTGACTTTTCACTTGGTGCATTTCTTGGGCATTGTTTGATTGGTCTCCTTTTCTCTGTAATTGATCCCAAACTTGCTCCATTGACTTCTTTCATTAGATATAGCCTGCAAAGCATGAAAAGCACTAATCAGAGCATTTGGTTATTACTTTTTACAACAAAGCTATACAAAAATTTGGTTCTATAGGGTCTAATTATAGTCTAATTCACCTATTATCAACACCCCACACTTAAATCTTTGTTCGTCCTCGAGCAAACTGAACCACACTTTTAGGCCTAATCATTATATGCAGTACCCTTTTTCATGTCACACCTGCTATTATGAAAGAACAACCTAAGCAGTGCAACAGCCACACCTCAGATGAAGACTCTAATGCCATGTCACACTCATGCTTACTCTATGTACTCTAACAAAAGTGAAGACTTGCTTTTTCTTCCTGAGTTAAATGCCCTCACATCACATTTTTGAGAGAAGTTGCACACACAAAACATCAAATAACAAGGAACTATAGATAGAAAGAATTCACTCACTCTCAGCAAAGAACATTCATATGCCACACAGATACACCATAAGCTTGCCCTGAGTGTAATACTCTACTAATCGAGTTGCTTAGTCTAAGATCAATAGGTCTTCATTTGGTTGTAATGTAGGCTACGGGACGGGTAGGATATATTTAGATATGAGTGACTACACCTCCCTAAGAACTTTAATACATATATTTTATCAATTAAACTTCCTCCTTATGTCAACCCAAAAATTCCACCTTCACATCAATGTAACTACCCCATTCTTCTTTAAGCACAATTGTCTCAAGAGCCACCATTTCTTGAAGTATTATTAGATATATATATATAATTTTTTTTTCAAGTGACTCTCCCTTCTTTCAAAACAGTGCACTTTTCTCTTTATTCAACTAGTTCCACTCAAAAGCCCAAACCGACCACCCCACACTTTAACTTTTACAAGGTTCATAACAATTCAAGTGCTTATGAGGGGTGAAAAGTTTCAAATATAGGGTTAATTCAAACAAATGGTTAAGGCTTGTAATGTGGTTGCCAAAGAGAAAAGGATTATAGACTCAAAGGGGTTAACTATGGTAATATGTACAGGTGGATTCATTATTATATGGGCTACACAAGGAAATGCCTAAATCATCTCTAAGACCAAACAACTATTATTTCGCTTTGCATACATACGGGGCAAGTTCTAAGTATCTCATGCAAGCACAGAATATGTGTCTAACCTCACACACACTTGGCATATAACTCATTCCGAATTAGTTTGTCAACACATTCACAAGAGCATTCAAATAAGTCAAGGTGTGCAAAATTAACGCGTAGATTAAGAGTCTACACATGAGCCTAGACGTCGCACCCTCAAGTTCGTTTTAAGTATTTACAGGTATGAACACCACGGGATGCATTCTTGCCCAACCCTTCTTAGTCCACAAGAGTCCTAAGGGTCCTAAAATCTATTAAATAAAAATCTACCTAACCCAATTCAAGAAAAACCCTTGGAAAAGAACCGCGGTCAAAAGAAAAATCAAGGGAAAATTACTACACCACCTAAAAAAAAATAAAAAATCTTTTTGGCTTTTTGATTAGACTACTTCCCTCAAAAATACTGTCTAGGTGGTCCGTCATCAGGAAGAGCCTCCTAACTTTTCTAGTTTTTTTTTATTTATCCGAATTTAACCCTCAAGAAACCCGTCGACAAGTGTTCGTCGTTGGGCCAAGTCGGTGAAATATATACAACAACACATATTATACAACAACACATCTATACACATACCCAAGTCTCCCACCCCACACAAAAAGAATGGCATGTCCCCATGTCATAAATCAATTAAAGAGCATAAGGGTAAGTGGACTTCCCTAGTCATCAGTCAGAGTCAGAGACGGTGTTGAGATTCACGTGACAGGCCCTCCCTAAAGTACGGAACCAAGCCATCACCTGGCTCTCAGACCTGGCCTATCGTCTAGACATCGCATCCAAACAAACATCCAGGCTATCTACGGAGTTGCGTATTTCCTCCACATATTCCTCCATAGAAGGCAACAAAGGTTAGCTTGAGTATGATCTAGGGTAATCCGCCCCGGTTCGGGGTTGCCTTGAGGATCCAGCCGCATCATAAGACCTCCTAGGTGGTGCCATGGTTGCAGGGGCATCATTATTATCCAAGTCAATGTGTGTGGGTGCATCTCTACCCACTTTGATCTTTGATGCTTTGAAAGCTACTTTTGGGTGCAGAATGCCATCCATAGGATTGACTGGGACATTAGCCATCAAACACAACCTAGTCACCAGTGAGGGAAAGTAAAACCCCTTAGTCATCAATGGCGACCGGAGCATCATTTCATCTCCAATGATCTTAGCAATATCGACATCCTTCCTGGTCACAAAGCACCAAACCAACAAAGCCCGCAAGCTATTCACATCTGTTGTATTGCTTGTGGGCAACAGTCTGCTGCATATCATAGTGAACCAACACTTAGCGTCCTATGTGAATGACTTGGAATGCAGGGTCATGTTCTCCTGAATCCAAATTGGCCTTCCCCCTGAGCATAAGGAGTCAGTCAGAGTGCCCCAGTCTACCCCTGGAGAATTGTGGTAATAATCACTGTCACTAGTGAATGGGGGCAACTGCAGGACCTGTAAAATTTTCTGGACTGAGGCATCTACAACTTTGCCCCGCACCACCACCGAACGACACATATGTTCCGAGCAGTTCGCGTAGAACTCCCGGATTATCATTTGGATTTGTCGTGTCAGGTTCATCGAATAAGTACTTCATCCCCCTCCGGCGAATTTCTTCGTACATATTTGGCTTTTCAGCACGGAGGGTGGCCCTGTCAATACCAATTTCTGGGACAAAGTTCTTAGTTGCTTTCGCATGAAACCTATCCTCGGCTTCCTCGAACGTGAATCGGGTGGAATTATAAGTAGGCACGTCGGAAGTACTTTCTGAGTTTCTTCTCTTCTTATGTGTCATTGTACATGCAATCATTAAAACAATCAGGGCCAGCCAAACATATGTCATTCGGATGGATACTCAGACTTCTCCACCCGCTGGCACCAAACAATTACCCAAAGTAGACAACATCCACTATTATCCCCATACCACTCATCAACAATATAATTTGCCCTATAACACCCCCACCACAAGCTTCCATCAATACATACAACACATGCTACCACCACCCACCCCACACATAAATTATCAACTAAAATTTCACCCCACACTTATACAAAATAACCCCACACACCAACTTGGAGTCTAAAATCACATTGCAACCAAAAATCAAGAATTATATATAGAAATCACAACATAATACAAAATACATACAACATACGAAAAAGTAGAACAACTTACTTGAGTATTAGCGCGGAGTCTTGAAAAAGGAAAAGAAAATTAAAAAAATTAGGGGGGTGGAAGGTAGGGGGTAGGGTATTTATGTGGGGGGGGAGTGTTGTGGGTGGGTAGGCTTTTGGTTAATAGGGGTTTGGTTTGTGGGAAGAAGAAGAAAGATTAAGGGGGGTTTTGGTTTATGGTGAGAAGAAGAAGAAGAAGAAGAAGAAGAAGAAAGAAGAAGATGTTGAAACCCAATTTTTTCCCATGTATTTTTTATACTCAAAATACTTTCAAAAATAGCATATGTATGCATATATAAGCATGCCCAAAAGTTCTGATATTTTTCCCAATTTGTTTTTTGATTTTTTAAAAGTCAATTCATTGTCTATTTTAACAGTACAAAATTCAAATTATCTCCAAAATTATCATTTTGAATAACTTATTTCATTCTTATATTTACACCAAAATATAATTAAGGTGATGTTTACATATTTTTACCAATTTATTTGGCATTTTTAAAACCAAATCGCATATAATTGCAATTATGGCCTATTTCGTAATGAATAGCATTTTATAATTATAACATTAATTCCAGTATTTTTAATTTAATATTTATATATTATTTATTAATTTAGCACCTTCAATTTGTTTCAGAAATCTTTTTATTATTTTTACAAAACAAAACAGGGAGAAGTGGCTATTTAAAATCTGGCCCTATTTCATTACAAATTTAGCCCAAATTGCACCCCAATTGACCCCAAATCAGGCCCCCAAATCGATCACCCAATTCCATTTTTTACCCGTTTTGTCCAAACCCGCCCGTTGGTATCATTTAATCCTGGTCGTTGATCATTTTGATCAACGGACCACATCCTTCCTTTCCTTTTTAATTTCAAACTACCCTAACCCTATTCTCATTTCCATTTCGACCCGGCTCTCAGACCTGGCCTATCGTCTAGACATGGCATCCAAACAAACATGCAGGCTATCTACGGAGTTGCGTATTTCCTCCATATCTTCCTCCATAGAAGGCAACAAAGGTCAGCTTGAGTATGATCTAGGGTAATCCGCCCCGGTTCGGGGTTGCCTTGAGGATCCAGCCGCATCATAAGACCTCCTAGGTGGTGCCATAGTTGTAGGGGCATCATTATCATCCAAGTCAATGTGTGTGGGTGCATCTCTACCTACTTTGATCTTTGATGCTTTGAAAGCTGCTTTTGGGGGCAGAATGCCATCCATAGGATTGACTGGGACATTAGCCATCAAACACAACATAGTCACCAGTGAGGGGAAGTAAAACCCCTTAGTCATCAGTGGCAACCGGAGCATCATTTCATCTCCAATGATCTTAGCAATATCTACATCCTTCCTGGTCACAAAGCACCAAACCAACAAAGCCCGCAAGCTGATCACAACTGTTGTATTGCTTGTGGGCAACAGTCTGCTGCATATCATAGTGAACCAGCACTTAGCGTCCTATGTGAATGACTCGGAATGCAGGGTCATGTTCTCCTGAATCCAAATTGGCCTTCCCTCTGAGCATAAGGAGTCAGTCAGAGTGCCCCAGTCTACCCTTGGAGAATTGTGGTAATAATCATTGTCACCAGTGAATGGGGGAAACTGCAGGACCTGGAGAATTATCTGAACCGAGACATCTACAACTGTGCCCCGTACCACCATCGAACGGCACATATGTTTCGGGCAGTTTGCGTAAAACTCCCGGATTATCATTTGGATTTGCCGTGTCAGGTTCATCAAATAAGTACTCCATCCCCTTCTGGCTAATTTCTTCATACATATTCGGCTTTTCAGCATAGATGGTGGCCCTGCCAATACCAATTTCTGGGACAAATTTCTTAGTTGCTTTCGCATGAAACCTATCCTGGGCCTCTTCGAACGTGAATCTGGTGGCATTATAAGTGGGAACATCGGAAGTACTTGCTGAGTTTCTTCGCTTCTTACGTGCCATTGTACCTGCAATCAGTTCATTAAAAAAATCAGGGCCAGCCAAACATATGCCATTCGGATGGATACTCAGACTTCTCCACCCGCTGGCACCAAACAATTACCCAAAGTGGACAATATCCACTATTATCCCCACACCACTCATCAACAATATAATTTTGCCCTATAACACCCTCACCACAAGCTTCCATCAATACATACAATACATGCTACCACCACCCATCCCACACACGAATTGTCAACTAAAATTTCACCCCATACTTATACAAAACAACCCCACACACCAACTTAGAGTCTAAAACCCCATTGCAACCAAAAATCAAGAATTATCTATAGAAATCACAACATAATACAAAATACATACAACATAAGGAAAAGTAGAACAACTTACTTGAGTATTAGCGCGGAGTCTTGAAAAAGGAAAAGAAAATAAAAAAAATTAGGGGGAGGTGGCAGGTAGGGAGTGGGGAATTTATGTGAGAGGGTTGTGGGTGGGTAGGGTTTTGGTTAATAGGGGTTTGGTTTGTGGTAAGAAGAAGAAAGATTAAGGGGGGGTTTGGGGTTATGGTGAGAAGAAAAAGAAAGAAGAAAGAAAGATGGAGAAGAAGAAGAAGAAGATGTTGATACCCAATTTTTCTCCATATATTTTTTATACTCAAAATACTTTCAAAAATAGCATATGTATGCATATATAAGCATGCCCAAAAGTTCTGGTATTTTTTCCAATTTTTTTTTAGATTTTTTAAAAGTCAATTCATTGTCTATTTTAACAGTACAAAATCTCTCCAAAATTATCATTTTTTGGTGAATAACTTATTTTATTCTTATATTTACACCAAAATATAATTAAGGTGATGTTTGCATATTTTTACCAATTTATTTGGCATTTTTAAAACCAAATTGCATATAATTGTAATTATGGCCTATTTCGTAATTAATAGTATTTTACAATTATAAAATTAGTTCCAGTATTTTTAATTTAATATTTATATATTATTTATTAATTTAGCACCTTCAATTTGTTTCATAAATCTTTTTATTATTTTTTACAAAACAAAACGGGGAGAAGTCGCTATTTAAAATTTGGCCCTATTTCATTACAAATTTAGCCCAAATTGCACCCCAATTGACCCCAAATCAAACGACCCAGTTCCATTTTTTACCCGTTTTGTCCAAACCCGCCCGTTGGTATCATTTAATCCTGGTCGTTGATCATTTTGATCAACGGCCCACATCCTTCTTTTCCTTTTTAATTTCAAACTACCCTAACCCTATTCTCATTTCCATTTCGACCGCCGCCCCCAAACCCACCGTTTTCTCTCAACTCTCTCTAACACTCAAAACCCTAGCCGCCTCTGACGTCTTCTCCGGCCAGTTCTCGCCAGAGTCTATGGCTTCTCAGGCAATGGACAGCCTGTGCTCACTTCCCTTTACCCCAAATCACGGCTATTCAAGGCTTTCGAGGTTCAACCTCAACGAGTCCTATTCAGGTCCTCCGTCGATTTGTATTCTTGTGGCTTCTCCGGCTCCATTCCGACGTGTTCGAGCCTCAAGAGCCTAGATATGGTCCAGACCTGTTCCAGGCCAGATCCTTTCCAAGCCTTCTCGTTTCTAGGGTTTCTAAGAAATTCTGAAAGTTGTTCGAGGTTCTTTCTCTCTTTATTTTCTTAGATCTGTGATGGATCTATGGTGTACTCGAGGTTTCAAAGCTTTTTCCCAAATTTCTCTTTTCAAAATTAGTTAGTTTCAATTTAGGGTTTCCAAAACTTTTAAAACAATTTCTGTTTCTTCTTCTTTCTTTCTTTCTTTATGTGAATCTGCCTGTATATGCTTTATTCTTATGTGTTTTCGCTTGTGCATATTTTCTCTTATGTTCTTATGTTTTGCCATTATTATGCATGTTCTTCTACTTGTGCTCCGTTATCTCTTCTACTGTTTCTACAGCATGCTTTCACATGTCTAGCTTATGTGTTTCTTTACCATTTTCTTACTGAGCTTTTGTTTGCCTTTACTGGACTTTTGTTTGAGTTCTAAACCTATTTTGCCTACTGTTTCTTAAGTTCAATGTCACCTCTATTCTCTCTTGAACTTGTTTGAGTTCTGAGCTTTTCTTGAACATGCTTTATTTTTACTCTATTGCTTCAAACTTTCCATTATATCTTTGTGCTTTCTCATGAGACTCTCTGAGTCTGTTCGATGGCTTGCCCTCTCCTTTCTATACCTTACTCAAATTTGAAACCCGACACTGAACTGGAATCTTTCGCTTATGATTTTGAGACTGTCTA
The DNA here is from genome assembly GCA_026770625.1 of Nicotiana glauca. Taxonomy (NCBI): domain Eukaryota; kingdom Viridiplantae; phylum Streptophyta; class Magnoliopsida; order Solanales; family Solanaceae; genus Nicotiana; species Nicotiana glauca. Next base: position 26,820 of record MU668947.1, read on the forward strand.
TGCCAACCTTTTCTTTCTTGCTTGACGTTTGTGTGCTTATATATGAGGGTTTTTCTTTCAAAAGGGTTCTGGCAACTTGTAATTGATTCCAATCTCCTTTAATAAGGCTCGATTGATTTGTTATTGATTTTCCAATTGAACTTTTCCTCACCTTTTTTTTTCTGACTAAGTTCATTCGAACAAAGCTTTTTACTGGCTATTTAATTGATCTACTTGCCTTATTTCTCACAAATCATGTACCATAGGGTTCTTGCATTAAATAATCCCTATGTATTTACTTGTGTTATGTTACTTTGAAAAGGTTTTTAATTATTCATCTTTCCTTAATTGTCTCATGCCCGTTTGAAATCAAATCCCTTAACCTTAGGGAGACCTTCTGTGATTGATTGTAAACTATTTTCTTGCCTTTTTTGCTTACTCGTTTTCTGCACTACAAAAACAAGACACTACACACAACTTTCTAGATGAAAAACTTCACAAACACTTCAGATTACACACACAGACACTTCTGAATTTAAAATACTTTGAATACTTTTCACTATACAATTTCAAATACCTTCTCTATTACTACCCCTATTTCTGATACTAAGTATTGTGCTCCTCTCTCTTCTACTGTCTGAAATACCTTTGAGTTACTCTTGAACTCTCAAATATTTGCTAAAGTTTCTAAGCTTGCTCCTGTTGACTTCTGGCTATTACTTGCTTATACTATTCTGTTGTTCTAAAGCTTGCAACTGGTATGTCCTTCTAATTAAATAATACCCTCCAAACTATGTGTTTACTTCTCCTCATCTGTTATGCATTCTTCACTATATGTTTATCCTAGTCTATCATGCTCTCTTTCATTATATTTCTGCATTTTTAAGTTTGTTGTGCTTTCTTGTTTTCCTCATGTTTCTGTAATGCTTTCTTATGTGATTCCCTATCCCTTTGACCCCCTTCTTATGTGTGAGTGCAATTCTGAGTCATGTTGGCATTCTATTATTGCCACTCATGACTTAGAATCAGGTTCTCTTGAATCTCTACTCAAATCAATTCCCATTCCCTTTACCCCTTATGTGCAGAGCCTTAACTCAGGACTGGTGGTGTCCTAATCACCATCCAGACCCAAGTTTGACTTCTAAAAGTCTGCTCTTTA
>MU668955.1:3340-17687 GCA_026770625.1 Nicotiana glauca
TAAAATGGTGTTTAGTTATACATACCAGTACAATTCAAATGTACTGACGTCCCTTTTGCCGGGGGCGCTACGTTCGTGTTATGATTGTTGGTGGTTCAATTGCAGGCACTCCAGTCCACCGGCAGTAGCACCTCTTCCACTTTCTGTCAGCTGTATTGGTGAGCCCCTTTCCCCTCGGGGCCCTGCATGGCTTATGTCGCTGTTCTTCCCGGAGTCTTATTTTTTTTGTATTTGTGTAAGGTATAGCAGGAGCGTTGTTGCCGGCATTTCTGTATTATTCTTCAGTTATATTTAGAGGCTCCATAGACAGGTTGTGGGTTGTGTTGGGTATTGGAATTAAGATTGAAATATTGATATTTGGCAATGATTTACAAAACTTGTAATTTTTTGATATTTATGATTTAAGATGCTAATGGAAATAAAATGGAATTGTTAATAAAATACTTACTAAGTATTTTTAATGCAGTCCATCTGTTATTTATTTATGAGTTGGGTTGGGTAGTATGTATGAAACCTGCCAGGCTTGGTCAGTCGGGTTTACTCGGTTGAGTGTCGGTCGTGCTCCTCGAATTTTGGGGCGTGACACTATCCTACTTTCATTACCTTTCGAAGTTAACTGTTACTGTAGCTTCGAGAATTTCCATAAATTATGTTTTTAGCTATTTTGGCCCTTTTCAGTGATAAAGCTGCCATGGCCAATCTAGCCGGTTGGCAGCCATTGTTTCTGGCTGGTCAGCCTCCCTTTACCACTAAGCAGCCTCCAACGACCACAAATAATATTACACAATCTTTAGATTACTCAAAAAATTTGAACCCAGCTACATTAAATTCTGCCATGCACACGTCCAGTTCAACTTCGAAGTCCATCGAGCCAATTCCCATAAAACCTGTGGAATACATTAATCGTTAGCCTATAATCAAGTGGACGGAAGCATAAGTTGAAAGGATGAACATAATTAAGGGCCTTCAATATGCAGTTTTTGGAAAACTTTCATATAGTTGGCCAGACTTGTAGGAGACCAGAAGAATTCTTCCATTTCAATGGGGGATCAAAGGAGAGTGTAATATTGGTTTGTTGAGGGATCGACATGTGCTAATTAGATTAACTTTGTTAGAGGACTTAACTAATATCTCATCTAAAGGTGCATTTTATTTGAAAGCCAAGGATGAAATTGAATATCAGATGACACCATAGATATATGATTCTAAATTCAAGATAGGTCAAGAAACACCTAAGGTGATGGCATGGAGTTCTTTTCCAAATTTACTGCCTACTTTTTTGTCAAAATTTTCATTAGCTTCAGCTGTGGGCATCCCTCTACACTTATATATGGCTACTGTGAACAAAACAAGACCAAGTTGTGCACGAGTTAAGGTGCAGATTGATTTACTACAAGAGTTGCCTCAAAGAGTAAAGATGGACATTATAGATGATGCTAATGGCAAGGTGAGAACTGAATGGGTGAAGGTCCAATATGACTATGTTCCTAAATATTGTAAGGAGTGCAAACTCCAAGGACACAATGATGTGAGCTACTGGATATTGCAGCCAGAATTGTATGTAGAGCCTTTTAAGGAGAAACCTTCAGTTGATGCAAAAAATCCTATTAGGATCTTATCTAGTGGGAAAGTAGTAGGGACACGTGTAAAACAATGGAAGGAGGTTAGAGATTATCGTAATAGAAATAGCACAAAAATTTCAACTGGAAAAGAACTTGTACCAGTTGGTGAAGGACAAGCTATACAAGTGCATGGAAATGGTGGGAATGCCTTAAACAACCTGCAGGTCAAAATCAAAAAGGAAAAGAACTAGTTATAGCTGATAGTGGAAACGAGTTGCATGTTTAGTGTAATACAAGCAAGGTAATTGTTCCAAGTTGGGCCACAAATTCACATATTCAAATTACAAATCATTTTGATTCTTTAGAGAATGAAGTAACTGAGGAGGATGAAGGGAATCAATTAGCTTTAGTGGCTGCAGGTAATTCTTTAAATCTTGCACCTCCTATTTTTACACCAGAATCAAATGACAATAATGGTGCAACTAAAGACCTGGAAATAGAAGGAAATGATCAGGAAAAGCAGAAGGAAACCACAACACAATGGGTAACTAAAGAATTTATAGTTAACAATGTGACTATGAATCAATCATGTCAGGAGATACCATTACAGGCCACAAATTCAGAAGCATTAGCTGAGCAGAAGTTATTAATGCAAAAAGTAGATTAGAAGGGTGGAAGGTTATGTTGTAATCAAATAGAAGAGGATCCAGATGAGGGAGATCTATCAGAGGGATATAAGGAGGAAGATAATGCAGATGAGGAGGATACACAAGGGGACGAAATTAGTGTCAATGGAAAGAGTAACAAGGGTGAATACAGATAAAGGAGAGGGCAACAAATTAAACAAATGTTTTACATGAGGGAGGAGGGTATAGTGCCAAAATTGTAACCAATACTAATCCAACTAAAGAGACTATACCTTCTACCAATGAAGCAGAGAGTACTGCAATAAATCCCGATCAAATGAATCTAGATGTAGATACTGTAGAACCATCAGATGCTGGAGATCCAGTGGGAGGAGATGAACAACAATTATCATAGTTAATGGAGGAAATTGAAATGCTTGAAGATATGGAGATAGTCAAAAATGCAGATGACAAGAGCAAGGATAATGAACAATTGGGTACAGTCAATGCAGAAAACATCATATCTCTTTAACCACTTAATGATCTAATAATTCCAACTGATCAGCAGAAGGACATGGAAGATGATACAATAGGAAGAGGAGACTTAGATGCAGAATCAACTTGTCAAAACTTCATAAATGTGGCTATGCAAGGAGATATTTCACCTAGGTTCATGGATAAAAACAAATCTGCTGGAAGAGGTAGAAAGAAGAAAGAGGTCCCTAAAGTACAACCACCTGGGGTCCAAACAAGGAGGACTTTATCTAAATCCATTAATTAGAAATAAATTCTTTAATATGGAATATTAGATATGTCAATACACAAAGAGCCTTTGAAAGGCTAATAATAATGCATAGAAAATATCACTTTGAGTTCATTGGACTGATGGAACAAATGCAGCAGGCTAGTAAACTGGATGGATATAGAAGGCAGATTAATTTTGAAGAAGCTTTTGTGAACACTTAGAATAAGATATGGGCATTTATTGATGGCAAGTATGATGTAACTGTGGAACTTAACACAGTACAACAACTAACACTAAGGTTATTTCATATAGAAGAATAGAAGGAATTCATGGTTACACTCATCTATGCAAAATGTGATCACATTGAGAGAATTGAGCTATGGGATTCACTATACTATGTATCTAGAGATATGACTATACCATGGTTGGTAGGGGAGATTTTAATGTTATATGGGATGAAGAAGAGAAGTTTGGAGGGCTGCCAGTTCCTCTAAATGAAGTTGATGACTTCAGGCACTATATAAATACTTGCAATCTCTCAGATCTTGGTTTCAAAGGGAGTATATATACTTGGTGGAATGGTCGTGCAGAAGAGGACTATATTTTCAAAAGATTGGATAGGGTGTTTTCAAATTTTGATGCTCAACAGCTATGGTCAGGAATGGAAGTCACAATTTGTACAAGATTGGCTCAGATCATTGCCCCCTATTGATTTCATATAATTCTGTTTCTGTTCCTATAAAGAAGAGCTTCAGATTCCTAAAGTTTTTGATAGAACATGATATTTTCAAGGCAGCGGTGCAAGAGAACTGGAAAGCAGATTTCCATGCAAATCCTTTTACTTTGTTTAATCACAAACTCAATAAATTGAAGAAGTCCCTATCAACTCGGAGTAGGGATATGTTTGGGGATATTTTCCAGAAGATAGCTAGCTTGGAAGAGGTGGTAAGAGTGCATGAAGCACAGTTTGAGATCTGCCCCACAATTCAAAACAGGGAAAGATTACAAAAGTCACAGGCAGAACTATTGAGGGAAGGAGAAGTTTTGGAAACAGAAATGTGGTATGAACTGGTTCAATGATGGAGATATGAGTACAAAAGTATTTCATGCACATGTTAATGGGAGAATAAAAAGGTTGCAATTAAAGAGAATTCAGAATGCAGAAGGAAACTGGATAGAAGATAGAGAGGAAATGGCTAATGAGGCAGTGCAGTTCTTTCAAAAATAATTCCATGAAGATGTTGTTCCTTCAAATTTTGAAATCATTGATCATTTGGCACAGATGGTGAGTGCTGAACAAAATCAGGAACTAATAAGGCAACCCAATACAGATGAGGTCAAGCAAGCAGTATATGGACATAATGGTGACAATACATGAGGTCCTGATGGATTTAATGGCAGTTTTTTTCATAGTTGTTGGGACATAGTAGGAGAAGATGTAGTGGACATGGTGAGGGCTTTCTTCAATGTACTGGATTTACCCAGGTTTATTACTCACACAAACTTGGTTATACAACCAAAGAAAAAGGAGGTGTGCACTTATGCTGATATGAGACCTATCAGTCTTAGTAACTTTGTAAACAAGATTTTTTCAAGGGTGATTCATGAGAGGTTAGTGGGACTGCTACCTAATCTTATTTTTGATGAGCAAGCCGGTTTTTTAAAGGGTAGAGGTATAGTAGAGAATGTCCTATTGACATAGGATATAGTAACTGATATTAGACTAAGAACAAAGGCAGGTCATAATGTGGTAATCAAATTGGATATGAGGAAGGCATATGATGGGCTGTCATGGATTTTCTTAACTAAAGTTCTGAGAAAAATGGGCTTCTCCGGGAGATTTATAGGCTGGGTGTTTGGATTAATCTCTAATAATTTGTATTTAGTTCTGATAAATGGTCAACCTTATGGTTTCTTTAAATCAACAAGAGGTGTGAACCAGGGAGATCCCATATCTCATACTCTATTCATACTGGCAACAGAGGCATTATCAAGAAGTTTAAATAACCTGCACTACAACCTGTATTTCTATTGCTTTGGACTGCCCAGGTGGAGTCCCAAAATAAATCATTTGGCCTATGCAGATGATAAAATTATCTCTTCCTCTTCAGATGAAACATCGTTGCAGTTAATTATGCAAGTACTGACAGCTTATGAGGTAGCCTCAAGGCAAATGATAAATGAGTCTAAATCTGCAATGTATATGCACGATTTAACTAATGAAACAGTATTTCAAAAAGTAGAAAGGGTAACAGGAATTAGAAGGCAAGATTTTCCAATCACATATTTGGGATGTCCTATCTTTTATGCTAGAAGGAGGATGGAATATTACAATGCTCTAATGAAAAAAGTTTTGGATAAAATACAATCTTGGAAGGGTAAAATTTTGTCCATTGGGGGTAGGGAAATACTCATACCTAATGTTCAACAAAGCATGCCTATACACCTTTTGTCAGTAGTAAATGCACCAGATTTTATGATCAACAAGCTGCATAAACTTATGGCAAGGTTTTTTTGGAGTAATTCCATAGAAGGAGGCAGTAGACATTGGGCATCATAGGATACTTTGTGCTTGCCACAAGAAGAAGGGGGAATTGGATTTAGATCTCTACATGATGTTTCCAAAGCTTTATTCTGCAAGCTTTGGTAGAATTTAAGAACTAAGCCATCCTTACGGAGATCATTTATGAGCCAAAAATACTATAAAAAATGAATCCTATTGTAGTTCCTTGGAAAGAAGGCTCACACATTTGGAGGAAAATGCTAGAATGTAGAGAACTCATTGAACATCAAATTCAGTGGCAATCAAAAATGGGATCTTCACTGTTTTGGTTTTAAAATTGGACTGGACTGGGGGCCTTATATTATATCACTCCACCTGATTTTCTTTGTGATGAATCTATTCAAAATATTAATGAGGTGGTGCAAGACAGAAGATGTAAAGAGCAATTGTTAAGACGGCTGCTACTTGAAGATTTGACTTCTCATATTTTGCAAATCGACATGGGAATACATAAGGAGAAGAGAGGAACCATGTAATGTTTACATGATGATCTGGATCAAAGGGTTACCTTTAAAGGTATATTTCTTCATGTGGAAAGTGTGGAAAAATAAAATACCTCTAGATGACTTTTTCAAAATATTAGTATATCAAATGGCCTCTAGATATTAGTGTTGTGTTCTGCCTAGAGAGAAAAATGTGCCACACTTATTCTTCACTTCTTATGCTGCTAGAAAAGTGTGGCATTACTTCTTAGCAGTTGCTGGTATTAAGGTTGAAGGAATAACATTTCAACAAGCTATTGTGAAGTTTTGGACTGTCCAGGTGATTCCAAGAATAAAACCAATTCTTCATGCCTTAGCATCGATTATTGTATGGGAGTTATGGAAGAGGACAAATGCATATAAATATAGAGATGTAGTGTCAATAAATAGGGTGATATACCAGGTTTCAACAACTCTGCAATACTTGGTAAAATTCAGAAAACCAAGCTTACATACCCTCCCACACAAATGGCCTGATCTGATTCATATGTTGGAGCAATATACACCTAAGTTGAAATATACTAAGGTTATGTGGGAGCCTCCTAAGCAAGGATAGGTGAAGGTTAATACAGATGGGGCTTCTAGAGGCAATCCGGGCAGGAGTTCTGTTGGTTATGTGTTGAGAAATTAGGAAGGAAATGTACTATATGCGTGTGGAAAAGAGGTAGAAGAAAGAACAAACACAATAGTTGAGGTGAAAGCAATATTAGAAACATTGAGATACTGTGTAGCATATGCTTATATTATGATTGACTTGCATACTAATTCAATGCTAGTCAAAAATGTAATCATAGGGGAATGGAATACACCATGGTCTGTCGTAGTATATATTGAGGAGATAAAAGATTTGATGGTTAAATGAAACATAAAGGTGTCTCATACATTGAGGGAAGGTAATAAGTTGGCGGATCACATAGCCAACTATGCTCTAGACAGTAGCCCCATGGTATGCAATGGTTTTGAAGAACTGGATATCCAAGGGAGGAGAATAGTTAAAAGTGATAAGCTGCAATGTCCTTATATAAGGGTACAGGTTGCATGGAGATAGGAGGAGAGAAAGAAAGGAGTAGAAGGAGAAATAAAGGAACTGGAAGCATAGTCGATCATCACACTCAAATCCATCTGGAGAAGAGTATGGTGGTTACTTTTACTAAATTGGTTTTCTGTTTTGCAAGGATTTTTATTATGGTCATGCCCTACTATCGGAACGATATCACTTTCAATCAAAGGTGTAGAAAGCAAGATAAGGAACAACCAAAACAATGCAGATTAGAGGACAGCAGCTGAATAAGAACATAAAATATGAGTAATTGTGGAACATCATGCTGCAATATCAATGTTCCAGTCTTAAATGGAGCATAAGTTACTCCAATATGTGGGTAAGCATGTAACACTTAGAGACAAGCTCTGGTAAAGTAAAAAAGCACTCCAATAAATGAGCACAACAAGAATGGTTCAATTCCTTGGATATACAACCAGCATGGTGTAGAATTTTGATGAAAAGCAGGTCATTGATTAAAAACCACTGCAACTTTCTATTATTAAAATGCACGCATGCTTTCATGGAAAGGAGAGGATATTGTGGTCATGTTTTACCCTATGCCATTTTGCAAGGGCATAATACCTGTAGATGTCCATAACTCTTTGTGCATCAAAATGGAGATCACATGATGTTGAGGAAAAGTTGGGTATTAAACAAAAGCAATCGCAGCTTTATATTTTTTACAAGGCACTCCTTCTTTCTTGGACATCAAAAAACATGCCCAAAACACATGCTGGGAAACAAGTTTCGAAGAAAATGTTCACGTGATGCAAAATAAGACATGTGCCTTGGAAATTTCAAACTGGGACTTTGGGTGGATCGATTTTTGCCAGTGTGTTGCATAGCATCACAACTGTGAGCATTCCATACAAGTTCACCCTACGCACGAGCAACAATGGCAAGAAAAAACATGCCAAATTGGGGGGGAAATGTTGTTCGAACTTTTGCAAAGCCTTTCAAGCAGCAGGGCAACCTTGGATGAATTTAGACTATTTTATTGAAACATGAGGTAAATGCATACAAACAATAAAGGAATGCGAAAGGTTGAGGAATAGTACTTGATTGAACCAAAAATCATCCAATCGTGGCTGCTACTGGCGAGGAATATGCTCAACAGTTTAGACATGCTATTTGGGAGATTCAAAAAAGGAACATTGGCTGAAGTGATCTGCACAAAGATAGACGCATTAGGACTCTCAGTACACATAAAATATGTGAAGGCATGCGTTTTTGATCTCTATGTGGAGCTCCCCATGCGGGTGAAGGCATGCGTCTTCAACTGATGATTTCGAGCACGACAAGAAGCATTGGAAACATAACTAGCATGTGGACCTCGCATACCTTTCCTAATCCGGATTCAGCAGCGAGCATGGGATACAATGGACAAAGGATAGAAAAGCCATCAAATATCGCAATTTGGTTGCATCTAACGGATAATCTGGAACACCTAAGGCTTTCATATCAACATAATACTGGAGAACTGGAGGTGCAACATTTTCATGGACAAATTGATGTCAACTTGGATAAAAATGTCAATGACGCAGAACTCTATCAGTTATGATCTAATGATCGCAACAATGATCTCAGGAAATGAGCAATGCAGGACAACCAAAAATCAAGGCAAAACTGACATAAAAATGGGCTATATTTGCACATTCTAGGCAATGGATTTTAATCGAAAAACTTCCAAAAATGAACAAAGTGACTTTGAAGATAAAAATATAATAATAACATAAGTAAATGTGCATGGAATTGGATTCAGAAGCATCAGTATGTCGGCAAAGACAAGGACATGCGATGAAAGTGGCTACAATTGCAATACTTGGACTTGGGAAAATATTGAGGCAGAAAGTGGCTATAACTGTAATCTACAAAATGCACACTGGACTTGGGTGGCTATGAAGTGCAGATATCACGCAGAAGTGGAGCACATTGGGCTAGTTTTTTCATTTAAAATGCATTGTAGATTTAATGTGATATCAATGTTTAGTTCATTAGTCAATTTTCGTAATAGGTCTAATGTAATTTACAAAGTCTATCAGTTTCATCTCGTAAGACCTCCTGACAAATTATGTTTTCTTAATTATTTTGATATATAAATAAAAACTAGCCCTAGGCGCTTGCCTAGCGGATTGTAAAAAAAAACTCTAAACCCCAAAATCCCACTTTCTCTCTCTAGAAAAATGCTTCAGCTTCTCTCTAGGGCATCGTCACTATAGCAGTGAACAGTGTCGCGAACTTCCTATCAAAGACCGCTGAAAATACTCTCTTGTTCATGGATGTTTGAGCAGGTTTGATGTGGAGTAGCTCTCCTTGAGAGCTTGAGAGCTCATGCGACAATGACAATATTGTTGTAGCAGCAGATTCTTTAGTAACGTGAAGTTGTCCTACTTTCATTCAATTTAAGAGGAGTTAAATGACGTAATGGATACTTAGTATAGCTTTTGATTACACCTGGGTTCGAAGTTAGCTGTTACTGCAGCTTCGAAAATTTCCAGAAATTATGTTATCTATTTTGGCGCTTTTCAAAGATAAGGCTACCATGGCCAATCTGGCTGGTCAGCCTCCCCTTACCACTAAGAAGCCTCCAGCGACCACAAATAATATTACACAACCTTTAGATTACTCAAAAGTTTTGAACACAACTACATTAAATTCTGCCATGAACACATCCAGTTCAACTTCAAAATCTATCGAGCCAATTCCCATTAAACATGTGGAATACGTTAATGGTAAGCATATAATCAAGTGGACGGAAGCAGAAGTTGAGAGGATGAACATAATTGAGGGCCTTCAACATGCAGTTCTGGGAAAATTTTCGTATGGTTGGCCAGACTTGTAGGAGATCAGAAGAATTCTTCCAGTTCAATGTGGGATCAAAGGAGAGTGTAATGTTGGTTTGTTGAGGGATCGGCATGTGCTAATTATATTAACTTTGTTATAGGACTTCACTAACCTCTCATCTAAAGGTGCATTCTATTTGAAAGCCAATGATGGAATTCAATATCAGATGAGACCATTGATATATGATTCTAAATTCAAGATAGGTCAAGAAACTCCTAAGGTGATGGCATGGATTTCTTTTCCAAATTTACTGCCTACTTTTTTAATCAAAGAGTGCTTGTTTTCGTTAGCTTCAGCTGTGGGCATCCCTCTACACTTAGATATAGCTACTGTGAACAAAACAAGACCAAGTTGTGCACGAGTTAAGGTGCATATTTATTTACTACAAGAGCTGCCTCAAAGAGTAAGGATGGACATTATAAATAATTCTAATGTCAAGGTGATAACTGAATGGGTGAAGGTGCAATATGACTATGTTCCTAAATATTGTAAGAGTGCAAACTCTAAGGATATAATAAGGTGAGCTACTGGAGATTGCATCCAGAATTGTATGTGGAGCCTTTTAAGGAGAAACCTTCAGTTGATGCAAAAAATCCTATTAGGATCTTATCCAGTAGGAAAATATTAGGGACACATGTAGAACAATGGAAGGAGGTTAGAGACAATCGTAATAGAAATAGCAAAAAAAATTAAACTAGAAAAGAAGTTGTACCAGTTGGTGATGGACAAGCTATACAAGTGCATGTAAATGGTGGGAATGCCTTAAAACAACATGCAGGTCAAAATAAAAGAGGAAAAGAACTGGTTATAGCTGATAGTGGAAACGAGTTGCATGTTCAGTGTAATACAAGCAAGGTAATTGTTCCAGGTGGGTCCACAAAGTCACAGATTCAAATTACAAATCATTTTGATGCTTTAGAGAATGAAGTAACTGAGGAGGATGAAGGGAATCAATTAGCTTTAGTGGCTGCAGGAAATTCTTTAAATCATGCAGCTCCTATTTTTACACCTGGATCAAATGACAATAGTGGTGCAACTAAAGAGCTGGAAATAGAAGGAAAGGATCAGGAAAAGCTGAAGGAAACCACAACACAATGGTTAACTAAAGCATTTGTAGTTAACAATGTGACTATGAATCAATAATGGCAGGACATAACCTAAACCCTAAACCCCCCTAAACAGGTTACTGAAAGCACGCGCGCCTAGAGAGAGAAGCTCTGGCGATTTCTAGCGATTTGGAGGCGACTAGAGAGAGAAAGCTCATCAATGGCCGCACCAGCCACTGCCCAGCCTTCAACGGAGGTCGGGCAGTCGTCTTTCAATCCTAATCCAATCCCACAATCATCTACTAACCCAAATACAATCCAAACATATGCAAATTTTCTCCAGTCACAACCATTAAATGCTCCAATTCACATAACTAATGTAAACCTAAAACCAGTCGAGGTTTTACATGGAGAACCAATGGTGAGATGGAAGAAATCGGAGGTTAAATAATTAATAATACAACAAGGATTGCATCTGGCAGTTCTGGGCAAATTCTCTTATGGAAAACCTGCGATCCAAGTATTGAGGAAGGCAATTCCAATCCAATGTGAGCTTAAGGGTACATGTTCAGTTGGTTTGATTGAAGAGTCTCATGTTTTGATCAAGTTATCGTTAATGGAGGATTATATTCATCTATTATCTAAGTCTTCATTTTATTTGAAAGCTCAAGGTGATTTTTGGCAGATAAGATGTACAAAGTGGAGTCCATGGTGGTCTCCAGATGTTGAGACACCAATTGCAATTGCCTGGATATCTTTTCAGGATCTTCCTCCTAATTTCTTTGGTAAGGATTTTTTATTTTCTTTGGCTAATGCAGTAGGTAAACCATTGCATGTTGATTTGGCTACTCAAAATGGCACACGATCTAGTTGTTCTAAGGTTGAAGTAGAGGTAAACCTACGTGCAACTCTGCCTCAAAGAATTAAGATCATAGAGGAAGCAGATGAAACTGCACCTGAACACTCTAAATGGATCAAAATAAGGTATGATTAAATGCCTAATTATTGCAAGACATGTAAGAAGAAAGGTCACAAAGAAGAGGAGTGTTGGGTTATTCACCAAGAATTGCACAATACTGTTGGAGGTGAAGGCAAAGATCAAGGCAATGAGAGTGGTGTAGTTGTGAGTAGTGATGCTATTGGGACAGCTGTAAATTCAACAAAAATATTATCAAGTGGAAAAGTAGTTGGTAAGCCTAATACTAATCAAGCAAAGCAAGAATGGATGCAGGCAAGAAAGAATAAGTATTAAAGAGACAAACGAGGGTACATTATTGAAGATATGAATGGAAAGGAAGCTGACAAAGGGAAAGGTAAGGCCAAAATTGAAGAAGTTGTAACTAAGAACAAATTTGATGCTTTGGAGGTGGAGGAAGTTCTGAATCCTGCCTTACAAATTACAGAAGGAAAAGTAGAAGATCATAACAATGGTGAGAAGAAGGAACAAGGGGAAAGGCTGTCCGAGAAGAACCAGGAGAAGGAAGGTGAAGTCAAGGATGGAAAGTTGCACCCTAGTCCTAATGCTCCTAGGGATAGGGTAGCTGGAAATTTCATTCCTGCTGGAGAAGGGAATCAAGGGGAATTAAGGCGTGTGAAGAAGGAAGAAGTTGAAAGAGTGCTGGAAAAATCAAGTAATCCCACTTCTAATGGGATTCCATCTGCAGGTGTTCAAGAAGTAGAGAAAATTAATATTAATACTGCTAAAGATCAAAACTTGAAGGAGAGCACTGGTACAGAGTCGACTATAGATTGGGTTCATAGAAGATTTGGTACTAGCAAAGAGGAGTTAAGGCAGTTCAATATGACCACAAATCATTCTTGTCAGGAGATACCATGTCAAATATATGGTGATTATGGGCAGCTAGAGGACTTTAATGAGGTAAATTCTGCAAAGACATTATGGGGTGATGAAGTTGTGGTCATAGAAGAATAGCAGGACTTAGAAGGAGCAATGGTAAACCAAGAGATGAGGGACAACAATTAATTGCAAATAACTGAAAAACCTGGGGAAGCTACAGTAAACCCTAGAAGTCCACAAACTAGGGTTGACTGTAATTTGAACTTTATGGAACTTCAATCGGGAAAATCAAAAGGAGGAAGTTCAGGAGAATCAAAGGGAGCTCGACATCAAGATAGATCAGATCATGCATTAAGGGGCAAGAAGATGGGCAATGAAATAGTAAACCCTAGCAAAACGTGGGAGATTTTGGCTTTTGATGATGGGGTTCATGTATATGCATTGAAAAAAGGGGCTACTGATAATGTTCCTGATAAGGTGAGGAAGGATGCAATGTACAAATATCAGCAGATAGACCATGAGAAGGGGGCGATCTCAATAGAACAATAATTCCCGTGCAGACAGCTACAGTAAATCCTGGACTTAGTAATGTCTATGAAATGCAATTTAAATTGATGCAGGCTACTGTGGCTTCTATAGAGCAGGCCCAGGAAAATGATTTGAATAATAAGTAATTAGAACAAGCAATTGTTCCAAGAGAAGCTGGGGAACTAGAGGAGGGACAAATGGAATCTGGAACTGATAATATCATGCGATTACACCTCAATGTTCCATTGAGGAGTCCACTCCAAAACTTACATGATCTTGTTAAACATAATGTGGTACCAATAGATGAAGAAATCTTGGGTCAAAACATAATGGCGGATGAAGGAGATGATAAATCAATTGCTGAGAACTTTAAGCAAGTGGCTAGGGAAGGAGATTTATCACCTACTGCCAGTGCAAAGGGAGGTAAGAAGATAAGGAAGAATAAAACTAAAGAACAAGTCCAACCTTCAAGAATTATGCCCAGCAGGGCAGCTTCTGTACCTAAGTAATGATGATCAAGACACTCATTTGGAACATAAGGTTTGTGAAAACTTAACAGGCCTTTCCTAGAGTAATAAATATGAATAAGGAGCATAATTTTTGTATTGTTGCACAGATGGATCCTTTTCAAAAGAAATGTTTCATTAATAGATGTAGAAGAATGCTGAATATAGATACTGCTTATGCAAATGTTAATGGGCAAATATGGTTATTTTTTATGCAATAGTAGAGTGGGAACTAGTGGAAAATACTGAACAACAAGTCACTGTGAAAGTGTTTCATCATGAGATGGTACAATAAATGATGATGACATTTGTTTATGCCAAATGTTCAGCTATGGACAGGCTAGATATGTGGGATCATTTGTACTATTTGGCAAGTGATATGGAGTTGCCATGGTACGTAGGGGAAGATTTTAATGTAGTATTGCATGAAGATGAGAAGATAGGGGGATTGCATGTTCATCCTCCTGAATATGAGGACTTTACCTTTTGTGTTAATTCTTGTGGTTTGTTTGAACAAGGGTACAAAGGGAGCCCATTTACATGGTGGAATGGGAGACCTAATGCTTAGTGTATATTCAAAAGGATGGATAGAATCTTTGTGAATT